>RJWJ010001039.1:78507-154537 GCA_004363605.1 Indri indri
TTTGAGACAGAGTCTCACTCTGTTGCCCTGGCTAGAGTGAGTGCCATGGCATTAGCCTAGCTCACAGCAACCTCAAACTCCTGGGCTTGAGCGATCCTTCTGCCTCAGCCTCTTGAGTAGCTGAGACTACAGGCATGCACCACCATGCCTGGCTAATTTATATTTTCATATATATATATATATATATATATATATATATATTTTAGCTGTCCAGATCATTTCTTTCTATTTTTTAGTAGAGACAGGGTCTCGCTCTTGCTCAGGCTGGTCTTGAACTCCTGATCTTGAGTGATCCACCCACCTCGGCCTCCCAGAGTGACAGGATTACAGTTGTGAGCCACCACTCCCGGCCTAGAGTTCTACTTTCTAGTTGAACAGGGTAATTACTTCAAATGGTTATTTCTTAATACAGAGACAAATTAATAAGTAAATCTTATACCAACTTGCTAACAGTAAAATTATACAAGCACTAACCTTGTTCTTAATGTATTATTTTAGTATTTGGATGGAAATACTTGGCTACTAAATCCTTAAGATATTGCACAATGAATAGTAAATGAACATACTCAATTTTAACCTAGAATGTTAAAAATATGTCCAAATAAATTTGTTAAGCAATAAAATATTAGCTAATCAACATGAAACAACTTGTCTTATTTTTTATTGCAGTTACACAGTAAGTGCTCTGGGAATACTTTTAGATAAGCTACTTTTTATTAGGGCTGTGTATAAATTATAATGATATTTAATCAAATCTACTCTCACATACTCTGAAGACTGTTTAGTTCATTTTCATGATGTTCATTCATTGCTCGGGGGAAAGTTCCTGTATAAATCTACAATATAGTAATTTTCAGTGTGTGGGTACTTCATTCTTACATAAACCCTTATATCTCAAGTCCCATGCTTTTCAGAATATGTATTAATTGAACTTCTTGTGTATTAGAGAAATAAGAGCTTTTGTCATTTAAATTAAAAACATTATGTAAAATGTATTTCAAAAGTACAAATGACTTCATTCCAAATGTTATTTTGTGTTTGAAAATATTCAGCTCTTATTCCATTATTATAAGTCAAAAAATATATAAAATGGAAATGTTTCTAATGCAGAAAAAATAGTATGAGATAGTGACATTTTCTCGTCTACCTTAAAATTCGCACATACAAGCATTTAAGTTATTAGATCTTTCACAAAAGAAGAAAATTATGTGTGTCATTAGTATGTTCCCATAGTTATACATATGACTGGGCCCTATAAACATCCAGTTTGCAAACAATAGGAATATACCCTTGTAAGTGACCACTATCATTTTCTTTTTCTTTCCCTCCTTTGGGGGGAATTCTTTCACTCTAATTTACAGAATATAACCTTGAACCTTGTGAAGATCCTGGAGTTCCTCAATATGGTAACCGAATTGGGTTCAACTTTGGTGTTGGCGACACTCTGACCTTCTCATGTTCATCAGGTTATCGACTGGAAGGAACATCAGAGATCATCTGTCTTGGTGGTGGCCGACGTGTGTGGAGTGCACCTCTGCCAAGGTGTGTGGGTACGTGGTCAGCTGCTTTCATTTGCTTGTATGTGTAGTCACTGTCCATGAAGTTGCATGGTTATACACCCGTCGTTTTTTATAATCTGTTGAATTTCTTCATTTATTTCATATTAATTATTTCGATTTTTTTTTTAACTTGGCAATCTGGTACACCTCAATTAACTTCTGTAATGCTGTATTCAAGCTCACGCTTCTAAAGTTGTTTTCAGATGATGGGGATAAGAAATGAATAAGATAGATGGATAAAAAGATAGAAATAGAATCATATTTTGAGAGCTCACAGAAAATGGAATTCTTGTATTCTATTGATAATATATTCTAACTGAAGTTTTGACAAAATTTTATAACTTAGAATTAACATGAATAAGAGATGATTACAAGGGAAAGTATGTCAAATGAAGAATAGGTAATTAATTTAAGGGCTATGAAGGAATGTATTGACTCAATATATGATAGATAAATTAAGGAGTTTATTAATTTCATGTTGTGAAATAAATAATAGCAATAATTAAAGTATTGGAAGTGTGGAGCCACCACCTCAAACTTTGGAAATAAATGTTTTGACTGAAAAAAGGGGAAAAAATTTGGTAGAAAAAATGAAGGACTTTTTCATTTCATAGGGACATAAGTCATTCCCTATTTAAATTAGAAAATATGGAGATGAGAAATTCTTTAGGCCAGAAGCTGTCTGGTGGTTATCAGTACTTATTCTTATGATAGAACAATATGCATATGGTCCTTTTATTATTTCAGAAAGCTATTGAAAATTCTCATAGGCATTTAATTTGAATTAATTGTAAATTTCATTGTGGATCACAAATCTAAATTATAATATGCTACAAAATCAGGAAAATTTATAGAGATTTAATCTGCAGTTCAAGCGCTTGTCCTTTTTTCCAGATACAAAATGCCCCACAGATGAAAATGAGAATGAATAGGAGGATACCCTGCATGCCTCATTCAATATATTGTCCAATATACAGAATGTGGGAATTCCTCTGGAGCCCCAAATAAAGCCAAAATATATGATCTTCCAAGTTAAAATGGGTCTGAAAACTTTTATAGTAATGTGATTGGTTTCATAGCCCCATAGGGTTATATAAAAGATCAGCTGATATATAAGAAATAAAATTTCTTTTTAAAATCACAGATCTTTATAGAAATGGGCACAAGCAATCACAGAGGCTTGAAGCTGGGAGGTGATAAGCAGGCACACTCAGAAGACCTTTTCCAGGAAGCTATACAGGGTACATCATTTCTGAGGTTTTTTGTTTTTTTGTTTTTTCTTATTTTTGGTTTTTTATTCTCCCCCTCCACCCCTCACTGTTACCCTTTTTGTTTCATATAACTGTTTCCAAAGGCCAGTTAATGAGGACCTTCGGAATAGTCCAAGTGAGGGTTGCAGAGTGCCTGATCAATTGATATTTGGGCAATTCACTTTTCTAAACTTCATTTTTCTCGTTTTAAAGATAGTTACAACTATTGTACCTAACTCATTGTTATAAGTTAGTTAAGAGGATTAAAAGAAATTAGTCATGTAAATCAGACACCTGGTGCAATCTCTGGCATATAGGAAGCATTCAGAATTTAGATATTATTTTAACTCTTATTGTATTGAGTATAATCTGCTGTCTTTCCAGCCCATCAATTTAGCTTATAAAACTAATTATCATAGGAAATAATTCCATTTAATAAAATCTTTACATTATGAGGACTTCCTATTTTATGTATAGTTATCTCATTTAAGTTTTACTGTAATCCTGATATTATTATTTCCCCTATTTTTCATTAGAAGAACCTGAGCCTTAGAGAGTTAAATAACTTGCCTAAGATCATAAAGTTTGTAAGTGGTAGAACCATGATCTGTATACAGATCTGTCTCATTACAAAGCCCCAATTTTTCCTACTAGCATCTAGGGAAAGGTGACTCCAGAAGGATTTTAAGTCATACAGAGCTAATATTTTCTCTCAAAGTAACCAAATACATACCAGCCTGTTACATAGGTTGAGAAGAAATTGTGTATATGTAACATTTTTAAGATTTAGTCCACATTTGCAATAGATTCTAATGAATGCATTTGTGAAAACCTGACATTGCAAAAAAAAGTGACTTCAGGTTAATTTTGTTTTATTAAAGTATTTCTTTGAGAGTAGGTTTATTCATGCCCAAATCTTTACTGGGATGGCTGAAAGAAAATCACCCTGTGGACAAATTTAGAAAGCAAAGTTATTGCTGTGGGAAATTTTCCCCCATTTTCAAATTAACTGTGATTGCTTTTAAGCTTATTGAAATTTACAATTAAGCCTATTGACCTTTATAAATTCCACTGTAGGTGTACATATAAGTTACCAGATGGGGAGAAATATTCCTTTAAATGGAATGAATTTTTTATAATGTTACTCCTCCAATTTTTTTTGAACTTCCCTACTTTGCCTATGCTTTAAAACAAGAGTATTCCTTTTTGTATTTATGATTCCACATATGCATATGCATATATTTCTTATTTTGTTATCTTTTCAAAGATCAAACTTTATTCACATAAAATGCACATTATTTGTATATTCATCTGAGCAGATGTTCAATTTTAGCAATGCTAGTTTATTCTTAATCTCTTTGTACTGTTTACTTTATGTATATCTAACACCAATTCTCTATTCCATACTTGCTTTAAAATCATAGTTTTGTCCTCAGCATTGCCAGCCACATACAAAGCTTGTGTTGCAGACAATGGACAAATTATAAGTAGGTCATATTCACGAAGTTTGCTTCTATTTCACTTACTTGGAGAATAAATAGTCTTTTTTCTGGTACAAGGTACAAACGATGAATATATTCCTAGAACAAACTCCAGATGAGGTTTCAGATTTTATGTCAAGTATAGAACTAACATTAGCATTTACTAAAATCATTTATGTATACATAGGTTATATAAGGCATTTGACTCTTTGGACAGTAAGGCAACTGATAAAGGTAATTTTGGAAACTTACTTTTTGTTTATTTTTGTTTACATATGTTTAATTTGACTCAATATTTAGTGTATAGGTTGGCTGGTTTCTTTTGGTAGAATTTGGTGAAATTTATCTTAATTCTAGATGTTAGATGAATAATAAATAACTTTTTCCTTTAGGAAATTTTCTGTATAACCTCTTCATTTATGTTTTAAGATTATAGTTTAACAAAATATTAATATATACTAACACCATAGTATGGTATTTTACATCTGTGAAGGATTCTATCGTGTAGTATCTCATTCCAAAAATCCACCAGTGTTGTGAAGGTAGGTTTAGCACAACTATTTTATCCAGAAAGATATGATGTCTATAAAAAACTCAAGGTTGTACACAAACCTAGAGGAAGATCCATCACTATCACGGTGTTCTGAGTCCAAGTCCTATGCTCCATCCACAGTCGCACAGCATTGTCTCTTACTGGAGACTTCAGTAAAGTTGGGAGGAAATCTGGCCTTCATTATAGCTGATACATGGCATCAGAGAACTTATGCTTATATTTTGTTTAATTGGAGGAAAACTTCTTTGACCATGGCCCATTTATCTGGCATTGCTTAAGTTCAGGAAAATTTGTAGAGGCAGGAGAAGAATCTTGAAGAAATCAAGAGCATAACACCCATTTAAAGACAAGGAGTCTTCTCTCCATACAGTGGTCTCCATGAAGGCATACATTTCACATCTACACTTTAACCTTTCCTAAGCTTTGTGAACTTTGGCAAGTTGTGAGAATCTCTTTCCTGCCAAGTTTTCTCAAATGTAAAATGTGGATAATGACATCTATATTATAAGATAACTTATAGCTCTAAGCAATGAAAGATATGTAAATCACCTCATGTATGACTCAGTACATGACAGTTGCTCAACAGAAGTTAGTCCCTTTTCCTTGTGCCTGCAACTCCATCCACCACCATATATCCAATTCTCTTAAGGGCCATGATGACTGACAGCAGTAAAGAGTGATTTTCACCAACCAGCAGGACAGAGGAAAGGAGATAGATGAAGAAGAGGAGATGAAAATGTTTTATTGTATTGGCATCTAAATATTTGACACACATAATCTCACTTACTACTTAGTGATCAAGGTCAAAGTTTTACCTTACAAAATACATATCTATATATCTATAATTATGCTTCATGTTTTGGAAAAGATATTAATAACAGGTAAAATATTTTAGTCAAGATATTTTATATTTAAATGATTTTCCCAGAGATCCTTTTTTCTCAGGAAGTAAATATCTGATCATCTTTTTAAGTGGCAACCAAATATCCAAACACTCATTTACATTGCCATCTTTTTAAATCAGGAAAACCTTGTATGTCTTCACTCAGCATCCAAATATACCAGGAACCAAGCCAGGCCATGTTGCAAATAAACAAGGAGCTAATGAAAGAACATGTTGTTTTGGAAAGTAGATTAGCAAGTTAAATATTAGTAATGATTTGTCTTTAGGCAGGAGTCCACACATTTTAAGAAGCACACACATTTTTAAGTCATCCTAAAGACATTAATTCATTCATCCTCATAATCCCTCATTTAACACATCTACTTCTGTTTCTAATTTTACATGTCATTGATTTTTTATCTGACCTTGCACAAGTAACAACATCTTGCCTTAATCGTGAGTCAAATGAGAAAAATGATAACTCTACATAACACGTCTATATATTTTTCTTACTTTTCTGACCTTTTAGATGATATATGATGATAGTTATTCATTTTTTAGTTTAAAAATGATTGTTAACAAGAAGGGAAACTAGATATACAGTGTATATAGGAACTCTGTACTATCATTTTAACTTTTCTGTAAATCTAAAACTATTCTATAATAAAATGAAAATCTTATTAAAATTCAAAATTTAAAAGAATAAAATGCATGTGAAGAGGTAAGTCATCTTTAAACAAATTCTACTTATTTCATCTCAGTCTCCAAGCTCTCCATACTAAAATTATATACATCAGATACCCACACATGTATGTCAAATATAACTGATCTATCAAGTTAGTCAACATCGTGAATATATGACCCTGTAGGGAGTAAATTAAGAATTAAGAAACTTAAATTGCTTTTGGATTCTATGATTAATTAGCTGGTGACTTTAAGCAGATGTCTTAATTTTCTGTAATTCTCCTTTCTGGAAAGGATGCCAGTATGAGTATTCACCCAAATATTTTTTATAAAGATAAAGAAAATATTAGATAGAAAAGTGCTCTGATAAATCATATACACAAATGTATATTTATATTTTTCTTGTATGACTATGACTGAATCTATTGATTTTATGATTTAACAATATAAAATAATCTAGAATATTAACTTATATTTGTTCAGTGCTTTGTAGGTTTTTTAAAGAGTTTCTTGCTCACAACCTGATGAAGTAAGCAGAGGAGGTGTTATTGCTATTTAATAGCTGAGAAAAATGTATGCTCAGAAAGTTGACAAGTAATGAATGAAAGAACATGCCAGAAATCAAGTCCTACAAATCTTAGATCAGTGTTGTAGCATTACAGGTGACATTCTTTTATTACCTTATTTATTGATGCACCATTTTGAAATTGGAAGGCTACCATTTTTTATGCAGCAGACCAGGAGTGGGTAAATTTTTCTGTAAAGTACTTAATAGTAAATATTTAGGACTTTTCAGGTCACATGATTTTGGTTACAACTACTGAACTCTGCCATTGTATTGGTTACAACTACTGAACTCTGCTAGAGACAATACATAAATGAATAGGTATGTCTGTGTTTGAAAAAAAATTTTATTTACAAAAGAAAGTAACACACTGGACGTGGCCCTAGGACCATAGTTTGCTGAGCCCTGCAACAAATTTATCAAGAGTAGTCAACTTAAATATCCCCTTTGTATTTGGGCATTTACTAATCATTCGACCTGTAAGAAAAGAAGAAAGGATCATTTTTCCATTCTCTATTTTTTTTATCTTGAGCTCTGTTTATTAAACATATATTTTATTTATTATTAAGAGAAGGGATTTCTCATGTTTTTACAGAAAGAGTATTAAAATTTTGCATACGTGTGTGTTTGTGTGTGTATGTGTGTGTGTGTGTGTGTGTGTGTGTGTGTGTGTGTGTGAATGAATACTGATCTGATCATGGGTAACGTAATTCTCAACCATCTCCAAATCCATCCACACACTCAGATCTCTTCTAAGTAGCAAGTCTGCATTTCCAGCTGTACACTGGATCTCTGCATATGGCTGTCCTCCCCAGGCACATTTACTTCACAAGGCCAAAACAGAACTCATCTTCTCTTCAGCCAAATCAGCCTTCTTTCCCCCACACTTTCTTTCAGTTATGGCATCATTCTTATACAATCATCCAAGCTAGAAATTATGTCATCTTTCACTCCTTCCTCTCTCCCTTTCTTTTTATCCATATTGCAGTAGTCACTGTGACTTGCCACCTAAAACTATTGCTCAAATTTATCACCATTTCCATCCTCACTACCATTATCCTTGCCCAGCTCTCATTGGTCCTCATCAGATTAATGCAATAGCATAATAATAATAATGATGTGTGCTACATTGTGCTAAACCCTACCCATATATATGTATATATATATATATATATATATGTGTATGTATACACACACACATATATAATTCTCTTCACATATTTCTTTGTAAAAAAACATTCAAAAGGATTTTATTATTCCATTTTATAATGTAACTAAATTAATCACGTAACTTGATAAAAAGCTTGAAACCCGCTCTTTCTGACTTTCATGTTCACGTTTTAGCAATTACATGTATAATCTCATTATATTACCTTCTTTATAGTTAGACTTCCTTTTCCAGCTTTCCCTCATCTAATTTATATTTAATATTGTCACTAATCATATTAGATTTTTATTGATTAGTAACACATTACCACAAATTTAGAGACTTTATACCATACATTTACTTTCTCATGGTTTATGTGGGTTGAGAGTCTGGACATGGTTTAGCTGGGTCCTCTTCTTAAAATCTCACAGGCTACAATTAAGGTGTTGACCAGGGTTGGATTCTCACCTGAGATTCAGGTCCTTTTCCAAAATCATATGGTTATATTGGAAGCAATCAGTTCCTTGTAGTTGTGGAACTGAGAGATTCAGTTATTTGCTCAGTTCCATCCATAGTTCCTTACCATGTGGGCTTCCCCAACAGAGCTGCTTACTTCATCAAGCTGGGAAGGAGAGTCTCTCTAGTGAGTCTGCTAGAAAGAAATTTTATAGGATGTAACATAATCACACAAAGTGATAAGGAGCAAGTCACAGGTCCCATCCACGCTCAAGGAGAGGAGATTGCACTAAGGTATGATCACCAGGAAATGGGTATCATGGGGTTCACCTTAAAGTCTGGCCACCACACCAGTTATCCTTAGAAAGACCAGATCATAGTGATTATCCATTGCCTACTGAATAAAGTCGAAATTTCTTAAATTCCTTCATAAATTGTTCTTAGTGTCTTCAGAGACATTTCTCTATATGGCTATACACATCCTGGAATATAGTCACAGGATGTTAAATGCCATTTGCAAACATGCCAAGCACTTTCTCCACTTGGTGATGTTAAAGCTATATTGAGGTCTAATGTGGGCAAATGATCAAGCTCTCACTTGTGTTAGCACAAGGAAAGACATATTATAATTTCTTGAAGAGTATAGATTGAAAAGTACAGTGAGAAAACACTGAAAGGATCGTTTACTTGGTGGAACAGCTTTTCCATTTTAGTCTGTTGAGCTTCCATTCCCATCACTCTACCATTGTTCAAGACAGCATTATCTGTCATTACCTACCCTATTGTTGCAGTAGCGTAAATAGCACTCCGATTTTCATCCTCATCCCTTTTCTGCAAACCAAATAGTGGAGTCAGAATGAGCCTCCTGTGATACAAATTTGAAGTCACTCTCCTGTTCAAAATTCTTCCATTTTTCTCCATTGCTCTTAAAATAAATTCTGAAGGTTACTTTCTTACCCCCAACCCTATAATTTGGCCTAACTCTTTCATTCTTCAAACCCTTCTTATTTACCCATTCTGATAAGCCCTCCTTGACCTCCCAAGAGTAAGGTAGATCTCCTTCCTGTAGGTTACATGAGCTTTTCTGCATTTCTGCTTTCTAGATCTCATCATGCTATATCAAATTGCCATTTTATGTACCACAGTGTTTAGCATATAGAAAGCTTTTAGTAAATTTATTGAGTTGATAAAGAACTGAATATATAATATAGACAAAGCTCCTTTACTTTCACATTTACAACTTTACTAACCTTCGTTTATAGGAACGAAGCCATCCTCTAGAGGAAAATAGAGTCAATTCAGCCTAATACCAATAAAGGACTATAATTGCCATTTCAGCCTTGGCTGTCACACTGTTCCTTAATCTATAATGCATTCGCTATGTGGTCATTTACACACAACCCCTCAAGTCTAATAAGTAAACCAACCAACAAACAATGAAGGTGCCTGAAAAGATTACTAAGATGAGGCTTATAATTATGATAAAAACAAAAAGATAAACTTATAAAAATTGAATATGGTGAAAATGATAATCTTATACCTGTACATGGAATAAATCTTTCCCCAGTATGTAGTTAATTTCAGTTCTCAACAAGGAGAATAAATGATTCAAAGTTTTTTCAATGAGATAAAAAGGAAGAAAAAAATGTACCCAATAGAAACAGTAATCCACACAAACGGGAGGAACCTCAGATACATTTTCCATTTAATGAAATTGTATTGTGGACAGTGAGCTTAAATTGTTCTCATTCATTTGGGATTTATAAATAAATGGATTTACAGACAGCTTTTTAGAATGTAAGAAGTCCATTAGGAGATAAGTTTCTGAACTTACTTTATCATACTGTAGCTGGTACCTGAATAAAAGGCATTTTACCTGAGAAGTGTAAGTCCCCTGAAGGTTCTTAGTTATCTTTATACCTCCTGTGTGTATACCATAAACTTTGGCATGTCAGAGGTGCTCATTCTGAACATAAGAAAGTATAAACATAATTTACCATGTATTCATCATGAACCAAATTAATCAGAGTAGACCCTGACCTATCCATATGGTGACTCACCCATAGAGACACTTTCATTAAAATGATCCTCATGTTATTAGAGTTCCAAATTGCTTTGGATAATGATTTTCGAATTTTAGGAGGACTTAAAATAGCAGACTCCTAAAAATACTTCATTCCTCATATACATCCTCATGCTCTGACTATAAATCTCGCTATAAGCCAAAATCTGACTACTAATTGGAAATCTAGAACAAAATGAGTTAAGTTTGGTGTGTGGGGATGACACAGAGGACACAGACTTTGTAAGAGAGATTTTGAGTTACGGAAGAGCGACAAAGAGTAGAGTATTTACTGCAATCTATGCTTTAGGGTCATGTCCTAGAAACAATTGCTATAGTGAGGGTCTCACACCAGAAAGAATCATAAAAGTGCCAGAAAGACTTGCTCTTTGTGTAAACTCTGGGTGACCTCATGCTGGTTTTGGAATTTGCCCAAGTTCAAAAATACTTAGAGCATACTTTTCCTTTGAGACATATTGGAAAACATGCTGGGAAAAAAAGGAAAAGCAGACTAGAGATATAAGTAGTACTTTAAAGAAAAATAAAAGTTGCAATATTAACCTAGAAAGCATGATATTCATCAACCTTGTCATCGGACAAACTAATTTTAGTTTTTAGCTTAATATATCTTTACTTAATTAGGTTACTAGTCCCTAGTACATATAATTACCAGATAAGAAGTATTTTACCTGAGGTAGTAATAAAAGCTAGTATTTTTTTGTGTGTTTACTATATGCTAGGCATGGTCTTATGAGGTATAAATGAGGAGACTGGGACACAGGAAGGTTAAGTAATTTTCCCTAGGAGAATATATTAACAGTATTTTTATTCAAAGCAAGTTAGATTGGAAGCAAATATGTGCTATACATAATTGTGAACCATAAAGAATAAAAACATTAAATAAGTAAGTGTAGTTCTGATATTCTGTGTATATCCCAAAACTGGCTCGTGCTTACAACACTGACATCTGTGGCTCTCAGGAAATACTATCATTTGGCAGTGTAGATAACTGGAGGAGATAATTAAATGTTATTGCTACTTGTAACTGAATTAGATCTTGATGCCATTTCTCAGGAGAGGGTAGGATTTAATTGAAGTTGCAAAAGACTGACAGTACCTAAAATTCTTTTGAAACTGGGAAGAAAGGTCATTGTCACATTAGGCAAATAGATTTTAAAATTACTTCTAATTTCATGTTTTTATAAAATCAATGTGTTTATTTGTTTTTGTACATGTGGATGTATACTTTTTTTTTCATTTTTGCCTTATAAAATTGAAAATAATAGCAGAAAATATGTATGCCATTAGTACAGAGGTTGATTCCTAATAAATGGTTTTATTGTTTGTTATCTGGTAATGCACTTGGCTACGATATATTCAAATGTACCCAGGGCTTTGAAAATAGACAAAAAAACATTGGAGGCCAGGGGCAGTGGCTCACGCCTGTAATCCTAGCACTCTGGGAGGCCAAGGCAGGTGGATCGCTCAAGGTCAGGAGTTTGAGACCAGACTGAGCAAGAGCGAGACCCTGTCTCTACTAAAAAAATAGAAAGAAATGATCTGGACAACTAAAAATATGTATATAAAAAATTAGCTGGGCATGGTGGCACATGCCTGTAGTCCAGCTACTTGGGAGGCTGAGGCAGAAGGATAGCTTGAGCCCAGGAGTTTGAGGTTGCTGTGAGCTAGGCTGACGCCACGGCACTCTAGCCCGGGCAACAGAGCAAGACTCTGTCTCAAAAAAAAAAAAAAAAAAAAAAAAAAAAAAAAAAAAAAAAAAAAAAAAAAAAAAAAAAAAAGAACATTGGAACAAACTAGATCTATCAATTGGTTATAAACAGTGGATTGTACCAAAGAATCAATCAGCCTTGAGTTCAGTGACACTAAAAGAGAGAGGTTTAGGGTGAATACAAGAGAGTAGAATTGTGATTATTCTGCCTAGTAAATGCATTCAATCCCTAATCAAGGATATGAAATAAAATGGATTTCATTTTTTATTATCATTTCTGTTTTTTAGCTATTTTATCTTCAGCTCAAGCTTACCCTTCTCAAATCCAGCTCCTTTACTGCAGGATAAAGCAGCTGAAGTCATTCTCCTCTGTTTATTATACCAAGACAGTTGCCATGGAAATAATATAATGTTATAAAATAGGCATCATAAATTAAATCCAGAGTCAAAAGGAACATATGGGTCAGATAGAGATAATGTGCTTATTTAAATAAACAATAGCCTGGTAATCATAAAAAATGTCAAGGTAAATTACTGAGAACATAGAGAAAAATGGAAGAGCTTCTGGAAATTCTTTGTGGAATTTAAATATTATACTTCAAGCAGGTGTTTTTAAAAAAAGGAGATAGGGCATTGATTATTAACCTCCCCCAAACTACATTTCTGGCTATGAACCATTTTTCTACACCTCTACATTGTCCCCGACTACTCTCTTTGCAGCTCTCTTTGAATCCCAGTTCAATTATTGGCATGCTCAATGTGTACGTAACATTTTTCTCTTCCTGTGTTTTGATCAGTCTACAAAGAGTGTGTTTCAAAAGGTGATAGATAGCTTTCATTTCATGCATGTTACTGTGCCTTTCTTAATTTGCACTAGTTGATGTTTTATTATGTTTGGCCACAAAATGCTGCAGGCATAAAATATTAACCTTTTCCTATCATACAAATTGGAATCTCAGTTGAATTTGCTCGCTATTTTCTAAAAGAAATCCTAATTTTTTTGTTCTGAAAAATGTTTGATTCTCTTTATTTTCAGACATTGTTTTCTTTTTCTGATAATGGAAAATAATTTCCCACTTGTTCAATGACAGTATTTGAGACGGCTTTATGTAATTTGCCTGTGTAAAATATACTAGGGCTTCACTATCTAAAAAAGGAAAACCAGGTTATACCAAGTTTTCAATTTGGAAAATTTTTAATCAAACTCCACTAATTAAGGTCTAATCTGGGGCATTCCACCTTATCCCAAATTTTTTTATTCATCTAACATATTCATTCAATGTCTACTCTATGGTTTTGTTTGTTTGTTCATATATTTATTTAGTCTTTTGTATTTATTGAAATAGGGTCTCATTCTGGTGACCAGGATATATTGCAGTGGCATCATCATAGCTCACTGCAGCCTCAAACTCCAGGCTCCAACGATCTTCCTGCCTCAGCCTCCCAAGTAGTTTGGATTACAGGTGTGTGCCATCACACCCAGCTAAATTTTCTATTTTTTTATAGAGACAAGGGTCTCAATATGTTGTTCCAGCTGGTCTTGAACTCCTGGCCTCAAGTGTTCCTCCCACCTTTGCCTCCCAGAGTGCTCGGTTCACAGACATGAGCCACTGTGCCTGGCCTTCTATGGTAGTTTAACAGGAATTCTGCCTTTCTCCTTCTAAATAAAAGCAAATAAAAATTATCTGGAAAATCTTATAAAACTGCAAACTCTCCACTCCTCTGCTAAGGGGCTCTACCTCCAACCCAACCACTACTCCCCAGAAAACAAGATAACTGCAGTAGTCAACCATGATCACTAATGACACTAGGTATAACCCTCAAGTATGTGAGGTTAAAAATAATATTATTCATTGATGAAGAGAATAATATTAACATTATACTGAAGTTCCTTGCAGTTCACATTTTCTTGTGACCTTGAAAAACATATTAACATATCATTACAGATTTGTTTCTCAGGTGCCATTTCAAGGACATCGTCATTGACTTTACATGTTTTGTTTTCTTTTTTCCTCCGATCCCCTCCCCTGAAACATACTCATTTGATTGCATTGCATTAATTGATCTCATACTGCCTTTCTCACAAAAGTTAAACAAATGAATGTACAAAGAAATACCTAAGAAGAATCAAGCAGGAATAAAGATGACATGAAAAGTGCTGAGACTTAATGAGCATCAAGAGATTTGTGAGTTCTTGGTTAGTCAAAACCAAATGCCATAAATACAGAAATCATATCTCATATCTTTAAAGAATGTTCAGGCTTTTAGTAGTCTGCCAGAAGCTATAAGGGAGAAAGAAGTGAAATACCATTGTTGAGTGCGTACCATGTACATGGCACCTCACCTAGCAGATGCATTCACTAACATCAAAGTACCCAGCCTGGTAGTTTATAGTCTTTCTCTCATTTACTTCTTGCAATAATCTTAATAGGTAGATATTAATATTTACATTTTCCATATTGGAAAAACAATGATCAGAAAGGTGAAATGAGTCAGGTTAAGTGTCACAGCTAGAAGTAAAGAATAGATTTGTCTGTCTTTCAAATTTCATACTCCATGTTCTTTATTTCATATTTTGTGTATTTGAATTTTTTCAGAGTTGCAGCAATCACACAGAGTCAAGTAGCATGACCATTTTGAACAGCATGCTACCTTCCTGTGAACATTATTTGGTTTAATTTTCTTTAGGGGGTGGAGGAAGGATGCTTTGGAGACTAAAAGTAAAATTCTAGAATTTGCCAAAGCATTTTTTCTTGAATTTGTTCATTTAATTTCAGGATGCCTATTTTTTTTTTATTGTAATATTTAATTATTTTGTTTTCTGGTGTTTTTTTTTTTTTTTCCAAGACAGGGTCTTATTATGTCTCCTGGGCTAGAATGCAGTGATATTATCATAGTTCATTGCAGTCTCTCAGAACTACTAGGCTCAAGCAATACTCCTGCACTCAAGTAGCTAGGAACTACAGGAGTGAGCCACCATGCATAGCTATTTTTTTTTTTTATTTTTTGTAGAGATGGGGTCTTGCTCTTGCTCAGGCTGATCACAAACAATCCAGGCCTGGGCTCAAGCTATCTTCCCACCTCAGCCTCCCAGAGTGGTAGGATTACAGGCATGAGCCACTGCACCCGGCCTAATTCAGGCTTAACTTTGGAAGGATTTTAAGAAATTTTTTATTCGAGTTACATGTACTGTACATAGAAATGTAAATAAAAGATCAAATTTCAGTGAATATTGTAATATCTTCTAAATAAGGTTAAAATTGTCCTTTTCTTTGTACATGGATAATGATATAACATTGAAAACTTTCAAAAACTTTAATATCTATTCCTCAATTTTTTTTTTTTTTTTTTTTACTTTTTTAGGAATGTACCTTCTCCTCTCCCAAGAATAAGTGTTGTTCATATTAACAGATAAGGGTTCACTCATTAAGCTCTCTGGCTTCTTAGCTTTTGGATACTCTAAACTCAGCCATTTGAGATTTAGTCTTCATTCATTTATTTATTCATATATACACTAACTTACCAAACTTAGTTTGAGTGACACCTATGTTTGGCATGTCATGCTAGGTGAGGGTGATACAAAAAAGATAAATTAGACATTAGCAATTACTTTAAGACGCATGGACAAGTTTGATGTATTTATCCCACCACCCAACAAAATAAATCAATCCAATTCAACAAATATTTAGGGAGCACTGAGTTGGGTGGCAAAGGTAAAAATGAATAAAACATCCACATCAAGGACCTTCTACTATATTGAAGAGGAAATAAATACTTATGACTACTTATGACACCATGATATGGGAATTAGATACAAAACCCATAGTGTAGTCAAGAGACATTTTTTTCCTGAAAAGATAAGGAATAACTTCTAAAAAATGACATATTTGTGAAGATGAGCTGTATTCTACCAAATAGAAAATATGAGGAAGGCCCCCTAGGCAAAGGGAATAACATAGGTAAAACAGGTAAAATTGATAAGTCTACAAATCTGTTTTGGGTTTAAGTGGCTTTTATGCACCTCTTTTTCAAATCTCCAATTCAATTATAGGTGTAGTCAATGTGGAACAAACACTTTCTTCATTTTTGCTTTTTAATCAATCCACGAAGGCCACATTTCTTACAATGATGTATAGTTTTTATTTCACACATTTTTCTGTGTTGTTCAGAAGCCTAGGTATATATTTTATTATAATTGATATAGTAATAAATAGCAACCTTGTGATATTCCACATGGACTCAGAGAGAGAGGTTCCTTAGTTTCAAATCTTGGATCCACAATTTAGAGATGTGGCAAATTGCGCAAGATACTTAATCCCTCTGACCACCACCCCCATCGGTAAAATGGAGACACAGTGAAAATTTCTTTAATTTATTTATTTATTACCATAGTTTGGCAGTGTGCTAAGTGATTTACATGTATCAACACATGCAATCTTCTCAACAAGTCTGTAATATAGAAAAGTGACATTATCATCTCCAGTATACCAATGAGATCTGTGAGATACACAGAAGTTACTTCACTTAAATAGCTGTGTGCCCGAGATAACAAAATGTTCATTGCCTGACTTTTACACCATTATAAAGAGTCCCTATTAATTCAGCATGAATTAACTTAAATTCATTCTTTTGCATATAGATTAAATTAGACAGCCTATTCTGTCCTCAAGAAACCAGAAGCTGAAAAGACAACATTCATCATTGGTTGGTATAACAGGACTGGAAAAAATGAGAAGCAGACAGGGTTTTGATGATGGAGAACCTCGTACACCATATTAAGGAGTAATGGAGATTCATTAGGTGTTTTAAACAAAGGGATAATATTGTTCAAATTTACATCTTACAACATCTTTCAGTTACTTACATGTATGGGTAATGGATTTGGGTTTCCCTAGCTTCAGTTTGCTTTACTAAAACTAGAGAAACATCAGGAAGAGGTTCCAATTCCACATACATAAGATCATGGGGCAGAGCAGTAAAATTGGAGAAGAGAGGACATTTTAGAGAACTGAAAAATATTTGTGCTAGAAATCTTCAGAATGTTTGATTATAAATTCCTTAATTTGTTCGAGTTATATGCAGAAGCAGGTATTGCCGAGTAAGATCCCAATTCCTGGAATTAATTTAGTAAATCTTTAATTCAGAGGGAGATATTTGGCTTCCCAATCAGAATTTACAGAGCTTCTCTTTTATATGCTCTTCCACTGCTTTTATATCATAGCCAGACCTCAGATTCTTCCAAGAGCCAATCTCCTTTTGAGTATATCACAGAGAAAGAATAAGGAGAAGACTCCTGTGCTCAAGGGTTTTCAGGCTCAAGATGGAGGAATTCTCTGGCTCCAGACAGGAGAATTCCAATTGAAGGCACAGTCTGGAGATCATGAGAGAGGTCCGGCTTTGAGAAAAAAACTACAGATCATCAGCACATAGATGTTCTTGAAAGCTGTGAAACTGGATAAGATAAGCAAGGGAGTATGTGTAGATGGAGAAGAAGCCAAATCCTGGGTCTCAGCAATGTTTAGAAATCTGGGGGAGATAAAAAAGAACCAGCATAGGAGACTGAGAAGGAGGAGTCTAAACGTAGGAGAAAAACAAATGAAACTGGTGTCTTAGAGGCTAAATGGAAAGGGGTCATGGAGAAAGGAATAAACCCTGACGTCAATGCTGCTGAAAGGTTGAGTACGATGAGAGATGTAAATATACATGGCCATGCAGAAGTCACCGGTGACTTTGACAAATGGTTCTTCAGTGTCAGAGTGAGAGGTTGAGAAAACGGGACGAGAATTGCAGACAGTGAATCTAGGCAACTCTTTTGAGGAGTTCTGCTGAAAAGATCTGTGAAATAAAGTGGTAGCTGGAGGGGAATGTTGAATCAAGAAAGTTTTTCCCCCAATTTTTATTATAAATTTGTCAAATCTGCTCCAAAGCTGAAAGAGGAGGTTCATATAGGTACTATCTAGATTTAACAAGTGTTAACATCCTGCCATATATGTTTTTATATAATATTTTCTGCAACATTAGAAAGAACATTGCAGATATCAGATATTTCATGCCACAGTATTTTAATGAACACCTCTAAAATGAGGCCATTCTCCTACATTTAATATATTACATTGTAATATTTTAAATAATTACCATATCTGGAATCATTTAACATCTAGTCCATATGGAAATTTTCAAAAATGTTCTCCCAAATGTCTTTTATAGATTTTTTTTTCCAAATTATGATCCAAATCAAGATTCAGATATATATTTGTTACGATTTTTTAGCTTTTTTTTTTTTTTTTTTTTTCCCTATGGGACAGGACTTCCTGAAGAGTTTGGGCAGGCTGTCATGTAGGATATTCTACATTCTGAATTTTTTCTGATTGTTTGTTTCTTGGAATGTTTAACTCTTTAGTTACACCCCCATCCCCACCTCTATGCCTTGTTATTTGTCATGTAATCAGCAAATTAGGTCTAAAAATTTGATTAGACTCTGGTTTCTCTCTCTCTCTTTTTTTAAACCATAGTCTTTCATGCTTGTACATCATTTTATATCTCATTAGGTGTTATATAATACCTTGATGTCCTATCTTGATGTCCATGGATGCTGTTTCATTACATGATTGAAAGTAATTTTTACAAAAGGAGAAAAATACAACGTATGTGTACACTAGAGAAAATTTTTCAATGAGGAGAAATCGATGACTTCAGAGAACAGCCAATTAATAACGTGATGCTTTTGGGTCAACAAGAGTAATGTGCAAGCAAAGCAGCTAGTCCTAACAACATGAGGGAATTGCCCCAAGTAATGGATCACATAGGAGGAGGCAGAGAAGGTGGGCACAGACACAAGTAAGTGGGACTATGGGATGTTGTGCTAGTAGGAACCTGTAAGAATTTCTCTTTCAATTACTTTCATTTTTTTCTGTAAAATAGGAAGCAGGATCATGAGCTGAGAGGAAGGGTGGAGGAGGAGACATTGCATCTTTGAGAAAAGAAATATAGGTATGAAATAGTCACTGGAAAGTAAGAGAGTGAATGGATTAGGGAATATTGAAAGCACCAAGAAAAAAAGACAGAAGTTGCATTTTGAAAGAGTGACAATGAGACAGGAGGTTAAATGTTGTCAAGGAATGAGGAGGTTAGTATATGACTGAAATAGGAGAGGTACAGTCTGATAATATGTGATCTAAGCCTAAAATGAGGGAGGAAATATTGTCTAGCTAGGAGCCATGATGAGCAATAAGCAATCCTAGTCCACCTCCAGGCCCAGTAGGAAGTGAAATACGAAAGAGGCATAAGCCACAAGTTGAGAAGACTGCAGAAAAAGCAATGAGATTAATCATATCAGCTGTTGAGCACAGAATAACACAGCAAGCGTTGATCTAAGATTTTACATGCATGTCATCACCATAATAATCATAGGTAAGCACCATTCCCTATTTTACATATTCAGAAGCTGAGGCACAGGGAGGTTAAGTACAATGTCATGCAGTTGATAAGGGGTAGAATCAAAAATCACAGCTCATAGTCTGATTCCAGGGCCCACTAATCTTATATAAAGATTATCCAGACCAAAATAGAGATGCAAATCATAAAATCATTTGAAATGAACTAAGCCCCAGAAGAACTGACTAACTTAATCGTGAGTTAACTTAATCATGAATATATCTTATAATATATGCAGGTATAATTACAGCATGGTTTCAGTATTAACATTCCTCTCTAGGATACTAATAAAGTCTTTAGCCACAAGTAACTTCAGTCATTGTCTTTGTTCTGGCCTTCATCCCCCCATCTTTCTTTATAGTCCTTGCTCTTTTTTGCCAGTCCCCATAATCCGTGTCTATACCCCATTATGGTCCAGACTGGATTAGTTGGTTTTGGAGGTGGATCCAGGCTTTGTTATACTCAAAACTCAAATAATTTGTGGGCCCTCTCTAAGAAGAATAATACAAAATTAAGAAGGCAAAAATTGGCACTGGGCCTTGGAAGGAGTTTATGTATATGAGAGGCCCTGAAGCTTAAACTCCATTGGTAAATCTGGCTTGGAATGATTCCTGATGGTATCCTGATGGCAGAAAAGTTGTGCTTTCTGCTTTTTCAAAGGCATAGTACCAATCTTTAAAATATAAGCCTTCTATCTTGACTAGGGCTTAATAGACATATTTCTATTCCCCTTTCTATTTCTATTGCTGTTCCTAATTGTTATTTCTCAATTTGAGATAACTTAAGAGCTATAAGAATTGGAAGTCTTCTGTGTAATTCCTTTACAATGCAAAAGCCCTCTGCTCTCAAAAACCATTCTTTGATAGTCTTAATCTTATTGTATACCATGATTTTAGGCAGGAAAAAGTATCTTTAAGCTGATTTTTCTTTAATCCTGAAGGACTCTCTTCCATCTTAATCCAGAGCATTTTCCTCAGTAGTCTTAAACTGTCTTTTGTCGAGAGTTCTTTCTTCCTTTCCCTATTATCCCTGATCCATGCATTGGCTGCTTTCCTGAGTTACTGATATTTAATCACTTCATAGTCCTGCTAATGAATAAATGGCATAGAAGAAAGACTTTGGAATTTCAAGGCAGAGGATCTGGATTTAAGTCCTGACTTACTGTTCACTAGCTGTGTTGTCTTGAACAAGTCACTTAATACTCTGGCCTCAATAACTTGTAACTTAAATAGGGTTAAAGTTATTATGAGAGAAAATTGTTTGGGAAAGTGTATGGTAAAGTAAAGTAAAGTAAAGTACTTTGATAGTTATTTTTAGATAGGTGACTGTGAAAATTTTAAATAAAGTTCCTACAAAATTGCAGCTTCATTAAACTACTTGGTGAACAATAGCCAAAGTCAAAACCAAAATCTAAAATCTTCCTTCCCAAACAACGTTGAGTGATTTATTTCTGCTAAATCCTTTGCCTTAAGAGGAAAAACAATGCTTACCTTTGTGTGAGACTCAGGCAGAAGTATTTTACAGGTAAACTAGCTGAACCCTGAGTGTTAGAGCTCTTTGGCCTTATGCTTTACAAGTATCTACTTTATCTAAGAAGCACCCATAGTTCCAGTGTAGCTGAGACCAGACGAGTTCCTGCAGCCATAGCAGTAGATAGTGCCTCAGTCCAGCACTCCCCTCAGCACTCAGCTTGCTGGTCCTGTCTGCTCTTAACCTCATGTTGATTTGGGCAGGCATAACATCAATGTTGATGGAAATGAAAGGTGAAGGTTCTCTTTATATCTGCATTGTCTGAGGCAAAGTGCCAGAAATGGCCTGTTAAACATATAAACATAGATGAGGTTCTTTGAGAATTTCTATTCTGTGTACCACGTATTTTTCTGAAAGCTCAGATTGGAATAGGAAGAAATTCCCAATGTACATTGGGATGGATAGTAAAAATCATAATTGTTGAAATCAACTGGACAATGACTAGTAAAAGTCCTAGGATTTAATTCATAAAAGGCTAAACACTAAAAAGGTTACCTGCATGTCCTCTGGCCAGGGAGTTTGTTTTTCAACATAATATGAAATTTTTAGTTTTCAACCTTCAAGGATCAGTGTGGAATGTGTTCATTTGAACCACATAAAAAATAGAGATTCTTTATTCGGTGAGATAATTACAGACTTGAAACTGCTGTATGCTTTGCTAATGAGCCTGAATATATTTAGCTATTGCAGGTTGTTTTCTCCTAGGCATATTTACACATAATCTACTCCAAATTGCAAAGATTTTACTCATGCTTTAAACATTAATTCATGCTCTTCTCCACTCCGTTTTACTAATGGTCTGGGCCAGAAGTATGCAGGTTTTAAGAAGTAGTAATTCATTTTTTTAATTTGACAAAAATGAAATAATCCAGCTTTCATTATAGCATAGATGCTAATGTTTTGCCTAAATAAGAAAACAATTCTAAATCAGTATTCTTTATTCTTTGTGCTGAGACATAGACAATCAAGTTTGCATACAATAGTGTTAATCTACTCTTTGCCAACTACATAGAATCTATATTATTTTGTTGTGAAAATTTTGCACATGCATTACTCTCAAATTTTGCAGGAAAGATAGGCCTATAGATCAACAGCTCCACTATGTAGTGAGCACCCTGACGACCTTGCACATTTCCACATAGGTAACATAGGTGAGGCTTGTCTGCAGTCTGAACCAATTCTTGGCAGAATGTCCTAGAGTTCCTTCTGGAATATAAGGAGATAAGCAGCCTGGTGAGGAGTTGCCATCAGTCCTTTTCCCATTTATCTCCCTGTTTTTAGGTGAGCACAGGACTTTCTGCCTCTCTCCTTTTAGGGTACATTTTCAGGCTTCTGTATGAGACTTTTGAACTGCTTGGCTATAGTTTAGAGTTATTTTCTCAATGGCAGAGTGACCTTTTCTTTCCTTCGATATACATGCTTACAGCTGCCAGTGTGGTTGGGGAGGACCACTTTTTATACCTCTTTGTATGCCATCTGCCATCTGGCTTCTTTGATTTGGTGTCATGCTATGGGACAAGGGATACAGGAAACTGGCATTATGCTGATCTTGTGTTCCCTGTCTGTGTAAATAATAAACTGTCTGAATCCATTTCTTGTCACCTAACCAGCCAAATCCAGGGAAGAGTGGCAAGACAATCCATTTGCTGCAGTTGTGACCCTTTGGTTTTATTAGCCATTGCATTGCTGGTGAGCGACTGCTTGACCACTTGACAATGCCATAACTCGTTAATGCAATATTCTGAATTCAAGCATAAAAAAACCTGTGTCATACACAAAGATAAACCGAGAGCCTAGGAGGTATGATTTTTAGTGCTTACCAGATACATTTTCATCCCTCAATTCCAGAGATAAATTGTTAGATAGAGCCTTCCAGTGAAAATACAACTGACGCTTAGTTCATATAAATATTTTCTTGTACACATGGAATTTATATAATAGAATGACACATTTTCACTGTTCCTTTGTTGTATTTTGGCTCTAGGAGCTCCACTATCCCTAAGGACAATAGACATATGCCCACAACACTGCTCCAGAATATGAGAATTCTTATTTCATATGGTTTATAGTATATAGGTTAAACTCGTGTCTTTCTTTAATAGCCATGTTTGGTGACAGTCTATTATGAATTTTGCAATTAGTAGTTATGTTATTGGTTAAATTTTAGAATACATGCATATTCTATATCTTGTCCAAAGTGACTATAAAAACTTTTTATTTGAACCTTGTTGCTTTGGGTTAAGGTAGTTTTCTGCATGCCTCTAGGTACCAATTATTGTGCTATCTTAACTATCTGGAAAAATCAACAAACTCTCAATTAAAATTTTCAGGTTCAGTAATTTCAAGACTACTTCTATGGGCATTTAAAAGGACATTTCAGGAAATGTATTCAGGTTTCATCATTAGGTTAACTCTTAGGAACAAAAGCCCGTATTTGTTCAACTTTTGTCAAATTCTATACTGCCATGGTTCAAAGCTCCTAAATTAATCTCATACACCATGGGTCCTGACAGTTCAAGTTCATGTGTTTTATGGTAGAATTTGATATGCTATGTTTTGCATGATTTAAAGATAAAAAAAGAGTGAGTGGGAGTTTATTTTTCAGTTTTGCTCAAAATTTGTTCAGGAAACACAGACTTTTTAAAAAAATTTAATTTGTTATAGGTAATTGGCCATTGCAAAACACATTTTTTTAAATTTCTCAAAATATGTAATTCAAGAGAACTTTAAAATGATAAAATGTATGGTTATTCAAATTATTGGTAAATAGTGTCTTTGTAGTTTAGCTTATGGAATAGTATGCTTTGAAGTTTTACCCGAATGCTAGGCTCTAGAAAACTTTAAACAAGCCTCTTCAAATCATAACTTTCCAATTCCCAAATGTCAACATAAAAATCTCACAAATACTTATGTAATATTATTTTAGTTTAAAATTACTTTTGTAATTTATGAGCTTTTAAAGAAATTTTAGATATCAAGTAATCTTCCATATAACTTAGTCCTTAATTGTCAAAAAAAATATATATCTAAATTTAATTCTTATGTTGTATGCTTATCAATTGAGGTTATATGTATGATGCAAATAATTCTTCATTGATTAATTCAATTTACTACTAGGCTCTAAAGGGCTATTGTTAGTTTTTATTTAGCTTCTAAATTCCCATTAATAATTTTAATACAGCTTAATTTACATTGCATTCTGTGCCTGCTGATGAGTGCTTATGTGCTTGGTTTTGATCATTCTGATTCTAAAAATGCACTTTTAGTCACCATGCACAAATGTGTTGCTGCAATTAGAGAAAGGCGATATTGCTTCTAAGTTGCTACTATGATGAGTACTGCTACTAATTCTACTACTATTTGTCATTTATTGAATAATTATTGTACACCCACCTTTGTTGTAGACATCTGAAGTTTATTTCTAATTCTCGCTAATAAAAGAAAGATTAGTTTATTTAATTCACTGATGAGGTAACTGAGGCACAAAGTTAAGTAAATTGCCAAAAATCACTTGGCTTGTAGGTGGCAAAGCTGGATTTTGAAGTCAGATCAGTCTGATTCCAAAACCCATGCTCTTTATGCAGAAAGTTACTATGTGAAGGGGCAACTTGGTTGGTCATTGCGTTGATGTTGACAAAAGGCAGCATTACCCTGGTGAAGTGCCCTAATTCGGAACACAGATTGCAGGATGTGAAAGTCAACTTTGTGAAGCCCTCTTGGTGGATTTACATATGACAGACAAAATTGGGTATATAAATGTATTGATATTGGAAAGAGGGTATCTTTTATTCCAATAATCAGAATATTCATAATTATTATCATGTTCTTTCTGAGGAGAGTGCCAAGGATACCAAATCAGTAGTCAAAAGGAGCAAAGGTGCTTAGTGATCTCTAAAAGTCAGAACAAAATGAGATAAATAGTCTTGAAGGATATTTCTTCCAGGCCATAAAGAGCTTCCAATCTTCTACTCCCCAGGGCCCTTTCCTCAACACACAAATATATGCATAGTAATAAACAACTTCAGGATGCACTGAACAATTCTATTATAGAGGTCCTGTGAATCTATTCTTTGGACAGCTAAATACTAAATAATTCCTTCTACAATAAAGTATTTTATTTCAAACCAAGAACTATACAAATTTAAATTTTTAATAGTTTTTTTATAGTTTAAATCATATTTCCTATATACATCTCAGGGGCCTGTTATCAGGATTGGAATTTGTGAGTATGTCAAAAACCTCTGAAAGACCAATTTAGTACATGAATGGTACCTTTTACACATGATTGTTAATTTATTTTCAGATGCTACATTTAAGTTTTTGAAATACTCAAATGCTACTTCCATGGTTAAGCATAAAAATTAGAGTTGTTTTGTTAGTTTATTTCCTAAATTTATCCATTAGTGACTGGGATAATTATAAACATAAAAAGAGAAACATCTTTATTTACATTTCCTAGGGCTAGAAAATAACAATTAGTCTCATACAATATATGTGTGTGTGTATATATATATATGTATAATCTTATTTTCTATGAGACTAATATATACATATTAATTTATATATATATATTTATATATGTATATAAAGTTTATACCAAGTTTAAAAAGAATGTAGAACCCAATTTAATGGTTAATATTCTAAAGTACACTTTTAATTCATACAAATCTACTAAATATCCACTCAATGATATCCACTGTGGACCAACCACTATGCTAGGCAATTAGGATATAGTGTCCTTAGGGCAATGATAGGTTCCCTGATTTCAAAGAGCTCATAGTCTGAGGAAGATGTGAAAAGATTAACAGGCAATTTTAATGGAGTGTGATAAATGCTCTAAATAGGAGAAACTTCCCAGAGGAAATGATATCTAATTGAGACAAAGGGATGAGTAGGCTTCAGTTTGATGTGGGTGTGGGGATGTATATGAATGGGACAAGGGCACCTGCAAAAGGCCAGTGTCAAATAAAAGTGGAATACACTTGTGGAAGTACAAGTCATTTGGCTGCTGTTCCCTGAGATAGGGAACAAAGGTGAAGAAGGCTGTGGAGTGGGAGGATGGGTTAAATACTTTCTGCTTGGGAATTTGAGCTGCTTGTGGGGATATAAATGTGGAGGTATGTGCTAGAAAGCAGGATATATAATCTGGAGCTGGGTTAAGAGAGCTAGATTAGAGATATAGATTTGGGAATCATAAGTTGAAAAATAAAATGAGATATCTAGAGAGAAGGTGCAGAAACTTTAAAAGCTGCTATATGTTCAGCATATTAAACACTTTAGAGAAAGGCAGGATCTCTCACAGCCCAAGCCCTTGAGAAATTTAAACTATGAATGTTAGATGAGAGATAAACCAAGAAGTTGTTGCCAAAGTGAAGGGTTGTGAAATGCATTCAAGAATACAGAGATTTATATAGGTTAACACTGTGGTGGAAGACATTTTTTGAAAAAATGAGATTTTATATATATATATATATATATATATCCACATATATATATATTTATATAAGCTCCTAATATTTACTCTTAAACAACAACTTACTTGTCATTCATGAACAGTACTAAAACTTTAACAGTCTGTAAAATTTAAAAGTTGTACAGAGGTCACATTTTGTGCAAGTGTGTGTTTTTGAAGACCTCATGATTCAAACTCATAAATCATATTTACATTTTCTATAGTAATTAATGTAAAGTAGTGGGGAAAGCAATCTTAATATTCACAAATCTAGATAATAGTGGTTCTATAAGAATTTCAGCATTATTCCTAATTTTTTGAGACTGTTCTAAAATAACGGTAAAGCATACTATGATTGTTAGTAACTTTTGCTGAAAGTTGGCACATCTAACTTTCATTCTAAAGTTTTATTTTTATTTTTCTGACAATAACATCACCACCACTTTATGAGCACTTGAATGTTTGGAAGACATTTTTATAAAAAAAAAATGTAAGTTATAACTACAGTGACTGTTAGGATAATAACAAAGTAATAGTGAGCACCTTTACTTCTCCAGAGTCTATTCTCAACTCAGAGCGTAAATGATCCTTTAAAGATGTACATGCTAGGATCCCTAGATGTTAGTCCCTCTGACAGTCCTTTTCTCAGAACCCCAGTACAGTAGAGTAGAGTAGAGCAGAGCAGAGCACAGTGCAGCTGGAGTTGAATGAGTAAGAGGGATAATAGAGTGGGGTGAGGGCAGGGAGATAAGAGGATAGATAGACTGTATCATGTAGGGTTCTGTGGGCGATTACAAGGACTTTGGTTTTACTCAGAGTGAGATGGAAAGCCATTGAAGGGTTCTGAATGAAGGCTTGTCAAAGGGACAAACATATAGAGATCCTAGGATGTATGTCTTCAAAGGATCATTCAAGTTCTGAGATGTGAATAAACTCTCAGGAGCAAAAGTGGAATGCTAAGTTTGCTATTATAGTAATTAAGGCATTCCATTTGTGTGATGAATCACATTTATTGATTTAGGTATGTTGAACCATCCTTGCCACCTGGAATGGGGTCCACTTGGTCATGGAGGATTATTATTATTTTTTTGATGTGCTGTTGAATTCAGTTTGCTAGTATTTTATTGAGGATTTTTGCATCTACATTCATAAGGGATATTGGTCTGTAGTTTTCTTTTTTTGTAGTGTCCTTTCCTGGCTTTGATATCAAGGTGATTCAGGCTTCATAGAATGAGTTGGGGAAGATTCCCTCCTTTTTGATGTTATGCAATAATTTCTTCAGTATGGGTACCAACTGTTCTTTATAGGTCTGCTAAAATTTGGCTGTGAATCCATCTGGTCTGGGGCTTTTTGTTTGTTGGAAGATTTTTTGTTTCTGCTTCAATCTCATTGCTTGTTATTGTTCTGTTCAGAATTCTATTTTTTCCTGATTGAGTCATAGAAGGTTGTGTGATTCCAGAAATTTATCCATTTTCTCTACGTTTTTGAGTTTATGTGTATAGAGATTTTCATAGTATTCACAGATAATATTTTGTATTTCTGTGACATCAGTTGTAGCATTTCCTTTTTCATTTTTGATTGAGCTTATTAGGGTCCTTTTTCTTCCATTCCTGGTTAATCTAGCAAGAGGTCTACTGATTTTGTTTATCTTTTCAAAGAACCACCTTTTTGTTTCCTTGATCTTCTATATTATTTTTCTGTTTTTGATTTCACTTAGTGCTGCTCTGATCTTAGTCATTTCCATCTCAATAGATGCAAAAAAAGCATTCAGCAAAATCCTTCACCTTTTCATGCTAAAAACCCTCAACAAACTAGGCATATGAGGAACATTTCTCAAAATTATGAAAGGCATATATGACAAACCCACAGTAAACCTCATACTGAATGGGGAAAAGCTGAAAACATTCCCACTAAGAACTGGAACAAGACAAGGATGCCATCGTCACCACTTCTATTCAACATGTTGATGGAAGTCCTGGCCAGAGCAATCAAGCATGAGAAAGAAATTAAGGGCATCCATATTGGGAAAGAGGAGATCAAACTATTGCTTTTTGCTGGTGATATAATCTTATATCCAGAATACCCCAAAAATTTCACCAAGAGATTCTTGGAATTCAGCAAAGTCTCAGGGTACAAAATAAATGTACACAAATCATCAGCATTCCTGTACACCAATAATAATCAAGCTGAGAGTCAAATCAAAAGCTCAATACCATTCCCAATAGCTATAAAGAAAATAAAATACCCAGGAATATACTTAACCAAGGAGGTGAAAGATCTCTACAAGGCGAACTACAAAACAGTGAGAAAAGAAATTGCAGATGATACAAACAAATGGAAAAACATATCATGGTTGTGGATCAGTAAAATCAACATTGTTAAAATGTCCATACTACCCAAAGTGATTTACAGATCAATGTAATCCCCATCAAAATACCAACAACGTATTTCACAAATCTAGAAAAAATAATTCTATGTTTCGTTTGGAACCAGAAAAGAGCCGGAATAGCCAAACCAATCTTAAGCAAAAAGAAAAAATCTAGAAGCATCACATTACCAGACTTCAAACTAACTACAAGGGTATAGTAACCAAAATAGCATGCTATTGGTACAAAAATAGAGACATAGACCAATGGAGCAGAACAGAAAATTTGGATATAAAACCATCCACATACAGCCAACTGATCTTTGACAAAGTAGACTAAAATATACACTGGGGAAAAGAATCCCTATACAATAAACAGTGCTGGGAAAATTGGATAGCCACATGCAGAAGAATAAAACAGGATATGGATCTCTTACCACTCACAAAAATTAATTCAAGATGAATAAAACTTAAATGTAGTGCATGGAACCATAAGAATTCTAAAAGAAAATGTTGGAAAAACTCTTCTAGATATCAGTCTAGGCAAAGAATTTATGAAGAAGACCTCAAGGCAATCACAGCAAAAACAAAAATAAATAAATGGGACTTCATTAAATTTAAAAGCTTCCACACAGACAAGGAAATAACAGAGGAAATAGACAACCTACCGAATGGGAGAAAATACTTACAAGCTGTACATCTGATAAAGGGCTAGTAACCAGAATATACAAAGAACTCAAGCAAATCAGCAAGAAACATTGAACAACCCCATCAAAAAGTGAGCAAAATACATGAATAGAAGATTTCAAAAGAAGATAGAAAAATGGCCAATAAACAAAAGAAAAAATGCTCAACATCATTAATCATCAGGTAAATACAAATTAAAACCACAATGAGGTATCACCTAACCACTGTTACAATGGCTTTTATTAAAAAGTCCAAAAATAATAGATGCTGGTGTGGATGGAGAGAGAAAAGGAATGCTTCTACACTGTTGGTGGGACCGCAAATTAGTACACCTTCTATGGAAAATAGTACGGAGATTCTTCAAAGAACTAAGAGTAGACATACTATTTGATCCTGCAATCCTACTACTGGGTATTTACCCAAAGGAAAAGAAGATATTTTACAGCTGCACTCAAATGTTATTGCAACACAATTCATTATTGCAAAGATGTGGAATCAACCCAAGTGCCCATCGATTTATGAGTGCATTAACAAAATGTGGTATATGTATACCATGAAATACTACTGAGCCATGAAGAAGGATGACTTAATACCTTTTGCAAATATTTGGATGGAACTGGAGACCACTATCCTAAATAAAGTATCTAAAGAATGGAAAAACAAACACCATATGTACTTACTATTAAATTGGAACTAACCAATGAGCACACACATAAGCATAGAGGGAAGTAAAACTTACCAGGAATCAAGCAAGGGGGTGGAAGGAGGAGGGGATTAGCGAAAACCTGCCTAACAGGTACAGTGAACATAATCTGGATGATGGGCACACTTATAACCATGACTCAAGCAATATAAAAGTGATCCATGTACCAAAAATATTTGTACCTCTACAATATTTTGAAATTAAAAAAAAGGCAGTCCCATTGCACTGGTCCCTTTGCTGTTTCCTCCCATATATGAAGTACATTCTCACCTGTATCTGCTCTGCCCTCTGCCCGCAATGCTATTACCCATTGCATATTTTCTCCTTTGGCTTCTTCAGATCTCTGTTCAGATATGATTTTTCAATGACTATTTGCTCAGTATTTCCTATCCTTCTTCCATGATTTTCTACTCGGCACTTAGGATTCTCTGGCCCCTTGTTTAATCCACTTATTTTTCTATACTTATTTATTGCATGTCTCACCTCAGGAGAATAGATACTTCTCTTATACTTTTTTTTTCTTTTCTTTTCTTTTTTTGATGGCTCTCTAGCACAAAGAATAGTGTTTGGTTCATAGTAAATGTTCAATTAACATTGATGAGATGGATGAATCAGTGTCATTTAAAATCACTCCATAGTGTTTCTCATGCAAAGCATTGTGTGCCAAAGGATAGGCAGTTTTTCCAGTTAGAAGGAAGAAGGAAGGCCATGTGGCATTCCAAAATAAACATGGTTTACAACCAACTTGGTTCACATCTTTCAAATTATATGATTCTTTATCTTTAATTGGAGTATTTACATAAATTAAAAATGTTTATATAAAGTGAGGTTTTATTAATATTTCAATTATTAAGCTATTTCAAATTTGTGTGATTCAAAGTTAATATAGAATGAAACTCCACATATGTGGTCTACCACAAGAAGCAGATTTCTCCTTTCAATTTTTGCATTATAGAGCATTTTTTCTATGAAGAAATTTAAGCAAGTAAGCAAACCAACACAAAAAACCAAAAACCTCTATCATAATAATAACAGCAAGGGAGAAAATAGGAGGAGGGAAAGAAAAACAGATCATAGCAAACATTGATAAAGGAAAAAGAAAAATTAAGACACTTTAAGGTAACAATATGTTAAAAGAACACTTGAACCATGTGTATAGCAATCATTTTCTTCTCATTTTATAACACATGGACTTTCTTTTAAAGATTAAATCTGAAAAATGTTTGTAATTGGGATTGTCTAAAAATGCACATGCAGAATCACCACACGTTTTTCCTTCTTTTATAAGTCTCTTTAGAAGAATGCTGTTCGCCAACTCTGATCATAGTTTATCTGCTTTAGAACTATTAGTGTTGCTATGGAGAAATCAAGAGGGCATATTTGCCGCTCTCCAGCTGGTCCTATAATTTATAGTCTTCTGGCATGCTGTCCCATACTGGAATTTCTTCCCTAAATTCTTTGGATTTCTTAGTCACACCCCATGAGGTTACAAGGCAGAGAAGTACAGCCACAATATAAGCTGAAAGGCCCTGAAGGAATCTTCAACCCCATCCACTGTTGCTCTAGTGAAGACCAAGGAAAAGGATAGTTTCTTATTAATGTCCATATGGGCCTTAGGTCACCTGAAATAAAAATTCAGTGTTTATGTCTGTTATACTCGGCTGATAATTCCTCTTCTGAGCGTAAGAAACATAATGAAATGAGATATTTCTCAGGAAAATCAAAGACATTGTGGAATTGTTTTAGGATATTATGTTTTATGCCTGTAAGACCCGATTAAGCTTCTATTTCTCTGTAGACTTTCCTCAACTTCCACAGGAAAAATTGCTTATTCCATTCACAGTGTTCCCACCAAACTTGTTCATATTTGTTTTTATAGCACTTAGCACATCACATAGCAATTTATCATTTAATCTATTTGTTTATTTCACTCTTCTCTACTCCAAGCAAATGGCAGAGTGCCTGCTATGTAATAGAATTTCTATTAACCTATCACTGGTTTAAAATGTAACATCTTAATTCAGGGTGCTATATTTTAGATGCTTAGATTTTTTAATGTATTTTTTATATTGACAAATTGTGTATTTTGTATGTAGACATATAGTCCAATAGACAAAAAAGATATATTCTGAATTTAATTTCATTAACTAGAAGCCATAATGGGAATAAAACATGACTCAACATGTGTCGCTACCAGCAACAAATGCTGCACAACTACCAGTGATTCAGATCTAGTTTTAATGGCATAGCCTTCGCAAAAGCCAATAGTCTGTCAGGACTTTTCTTGGAACAAAATAGACAGCTGACACTATCAATACTTAGGACAGAGAGTCTTAGAGACCAGAATATTTCTTTACTGTTTGCTGAGTCTCCTTAACATTGTTTCTTTTTATAATTTCAAATTTATTGAGGTATAATTGACAAAAATTGTATTTATTCAAGATGTATTAAATATATCGTGACGTTTTGATATGTATATTATATATACACATTGTCAAATGATTGTCACAATCATGCTAATTAACATATTCATCAGCTCACATCGTTACTTTTTGTGTTATGAGAATATTTAAGATCTACTCTCCTAGAAAATTTCAAGCATATAATACAGTATTATTAATGATAGTCACCATGCTGTGCATTAGTTCTCCAAAAATTATTTATCTCAAAACTGTAAATTTGTGCACCTTGACCAGCATCCCTGCATCTTCCCTACATTTCACTCCTGGTAACCAATTTTCTGCTCTCTGTTTCTGTGAGTTGCAGTTTTTTAGATTCCCCCTAGAAGGGAGATCATGCAGTGTTTGTCTTTCTGTGTCTGGCTTATTTCACTTAGCATAAAATCTTTTTGTTACAAGTTAGAATTTTCTTCTTTTTTAGGGCTGAATAATTTTCCATATTGAATAGCACACATATATTGCATACATACGTAAAACACATTTTCTTTTCCATTCATTTCCATTCCCTATTAAGTTATACAAGTTCCTTCTATATTTTAGATGTTAATCCTTTATCAGATATGTGGTTTGCAAATATTTTCTTACATTCCATGGATTCTCTTTTCATTTTGTAGATTGTTTCCTTTGCTGTACAGAACTTTTTAGTTTGATGTGGTCCCACTTGTTTATATTTGCTTTTGTTGCCTGTACTTTTGTTGTTAAATAAAAAAAAAAAATCATCCCCAAGACTAATGTCATGGAATATTTCTCTATATTTTATTTTAGGAGTTTTAAGATTTCAGATCTCATAGTTAAGTCTTAAATCCATTTGGAGTTGATTTTTGTGCATATGTAAGATAAGTATCCCATATCAGGGTTTTTTGCATATGGATATCCAGTTTTTCTAACAACGTTTATTAAAAAGAATCTCCATATATATGTTTATATATATATTTTTAGAGACTTTGTAGAAGATTAGTTAACCGTATATGCGTGGCATTCTTGCTCAAGATATCTTCAGCTATTTGAGGTATTTGGTGGTTCTGTAAGAATTTTAGGATTGTTTTTTTCTATTTCTGTGAAAAATGTCATTGAAATTTTGATAGGAGTTGAATTGAATCTGTATATTGCTTTGGGAAGTATGAATATTTTAACAATATTAATTCCTCTAATCTGCCTCTAATCCATGAACACAGAGCACCTTTTAATTTATTTGTGGCTTCATTTTCTTTTATCAGTGTGCCTTTCATCTTGGTTAAATTTATACCTAAATGTTTTATTCTTTTTGATGCTATTATGAACAGGATTGTTTTCTTAATGTTTTGTTTGAACAGTTCATTGTTAGTACGTGAAACACAACTGATTTTTGTTTGTTAATTTTGTACCCTGCAAATTTACCGACTTTATTTATTAGTTCTAACAGGGCTTTTTGGAGGAATCTTTAGAGTTTTCTATATATAAGATCATGTCATCTATGAACAGAGACTATTTAACTCTCTCCTTTCTGATTTAGATGGCTTTTCTTTCTTTCTTTTGCCTAATTGTCCTGGCTAGGACACCCAGTGCTCTGTTGTATAGAAGTGGGGAGAGTGGGTATCCTAATTTTCTGCCTGATCTTAGAGGAAAAGCTTTCAACTTCTCAGTGTTTGATATTAGCTGTGGACTTGTAATATATGGTCTTTATTGTATGGAGGCACATTCCTTTTATTATCGAATTTGAGAGTTTTTTATCACAAAAAATGTTGAATCTTGTCAAATGCCTTTTGTTCCTCTATTGAGACAGGTTTATCAAATGCCATTTTTATCTCTATTGAGATAATCATACAATTTTGTCATTCCTTCTGTTAACATAATGTATTACATTTATTTATTTACATATGGGGAACCATTCTTGCATCTTGGCATAAATCCAACTTGATTATTTTATTGTTGAGTTTGGTTTGCTAGAATTTTGTTGAGGATTTTTGAATCTATGTTCATTGGAGATATTGACCTGTAATTTTCTTTTTAGTGTCCATGTGTGACTTTGGTATCAGGGTAATATTGGCCTCTTAAAATGAGTTTGAATGTGTTTCTTCCTCTTCAGTTTTTTTGGAAGAGTTTGAGGATTGGTGTTAATTTTTCTTTAAATATTTGAAAAATGCAACAGTGAAACCATCAGTTCCTGGGCTTTCTTTTGATGGGAGATTTTTAATTACTGATTCAAACTTCTAATTTGTTATTGTTCACTTCAGATTTTATATTTTTTCATAATTCATTGTGTCAGCTTTTTATAGAGAAGAGCTAGAAGCATGATCATTGCTTGATTCGGGCATTTGGTCAAACTGTGTAAAGTTTGTTGTTAATTTGAACATTAGACTTAGTTCAAATCCAGTTGGCAAGCAAGACTGCTATAGCTAAAGTGCTGAAAGAACTTGTACTGGCAAAATGTTAGTCCTAAACTGAATACTGAAAGCCAGTGCTTGGTATATTTTAAAATCAAAGATCAGGTTCCATGTAAAATTAATTCTTTGTTAAGCAGCTAGCTTGTGGAGTTTGGTATTGTGGCTAAATAAATTCTTCCATAACCTACTTCTAGTAAAAAATTTTATTAAAACACTTATTGAAAAAAATAAATGTGTGCATTTTCCTGTATATAAAAGTAGAACATTCTGAACAGATTTTTATTTTCTGTTTCAATATCTTCCATTGACATGAGATAATCATTCTGAACATTTAAATTCTGTGTAATAGAATATATATTTATAAACTCTCTGTGGGATGAATGCATTCTGACCCTCAGAACACAACCCAGCCCACATATAATAATCCTCTTAATTTTGATAGAAATCCTTGAATAGTGTGGGCAGCCATTAAATTATAAAGAAAAAAGTGACCTTATGTACTAGATGTACTAGTTTACCTGGCATAGTCTCAATTTATATCTTTTGTTTAGAATAATTAACATAATTATTAACAATGCCTCTTTTCACACTAAAAAAGTATTTTAATCTGAAAGAGAAATTGTACATTCACCTTTGAACACCAAGGACAATGACAGATGACTGTAAATCCCAGCTTTGATACACACTATTTGTTTGATTTTAGCAGGAAAGCTCACTTTGGTGTCTTCATCTATAAAAGTGGAGAAAATAAGTTTTACCTTGCAGGAATGACATGAGAAATAAATGCAGAGTCAACTTCATGAATGTGAAACCCATGCAGTCACATGGGGCTCCATGCTAAGAAGGTCCCCCATTTGGTTTAATGTTCCATTGATCTTTTGAAATTCTTACTTGTTCAACAAGGGGCAGTGCATTTTCATTTTGCATTGGTTCCCACACTTATATAGTTAGTCCTGATTAAATGAGAAAGGTGCTAATTTAATCCAAATTATCTTTGAATTCTTCTATTCTTTAGTAACTCCTGATTTTATTTCATCAAGTAGAAAATCATTTATAGCCAATTTAAATAAACCAAAATAGTAAAATATAACAAAGTTTCTTTTTAATATAAAAGGCAAGTCTTTTTAAAATTATTCAGTATAAACCCAATAATATTTCTGGCAGAAGGCACTTACTGCCTATTCTAATGTTGAGAACTTAAATTATTAGTATATTTTAAAGGGCTGTTAAAGTCACTTATTACTTGGCTTTGTTTTTTTGGGGGGGAAGGTGGGGTGTTTTGCTCAATTTGTATAAGTCGTTAAAATAATTTTGATATCATAAATGATACTTCAAAATTAAGAAGAGTCCCTCTGGCTTTTTATAGAAACATTGTCTTTCTATATCTGTATAGATTTCATCACATTAGGGACAAGACAGGTATTCCAACCTTCTTTTTCATTTTTTTAAATTTTTCTAGTGTGTATATATATATATGTATATATATTATATCACCATTAATGTTATCATGATATATAATGTTTAATACTTAAAATATTCATAATTATAACTCTAATTTATTGAGCTCTTGTATGCCAACATTGTGCTAAATGCTCAACATATATTATCTATGTATCTACCTATCTATGTGTAGACACACACACATAAATCTCTATGAGGAAGGTATTATTTTCATTGTAGTAATAACAATATTGAAGCTTAAAGGGAATGAATAACTTGCCAAAGCCCTATAACTAGGAAAAAATAGAGCTAAATTTTGAACCTGAGACTCTGATATTTAATGTCTGTATTTAATTTTTAATCACTGTATCAATATTTTGCAAGTTGATGTCTAAGAACATATTTTCAAAACTTTCTGATTTTATAAAATAATTTAAAACTGTTTGCATTTTCTTCTAAATAATCTAACCGATAAAAATATATGTGCATTCTGGATCATCTGTATGATCTCAATTACATTTGTCTTCATACCCCTAAATCTAGGTGTACCTAAATTTAATATGCTAGTGAGAAAGAAATAAGGCAGATTTAAAATGTAAATGTTTCCCACTAAGTAAAGGATGCATGACATCATGTTGTCTTATACAGAAGAAAGTTTCTCAGCAGTTCACAGAGGCATAAGACGAGGGAGAATTGAGTCATTACACAGCATAGTATAATTAAAGATGCAGCAAACTCCGAAAGCCTGTACTCTAGCAGCTGGTTCCTGATCCACATTGCCAAAGGCGATTTCATTTCAGGAAAACAAAATCTTATGCTACATTAAATACATGTTGCTATTTTTAATTTTATTGTTTTTGTCATTTGTCCTGTATTTGCAAAGTAGTTTTTGTATTATAATTATATACAGCTAAAAGCGTAAGGACATACCTATTTTTGTTTGAACATGTTTAAGTAACGTTAAAATAAAAATAATTCAAATCGATCTTGAAGGTCTATGATTTTTTTCTTTTACTTTAAAAGGAATTTGGAGGAACCCTCTATTGTGTATTATTTCTCAGGTGACTGGTTGATTGTTAGCATCATACCATTAGTTTTTATTATTGCACGTGATGTTGATATTATACTAACTGCTTCTTCTTAATCATTTTTATTTCCTCATTAGGTTTTTTTTTGTTTTTTGCTTTATTTTTGTTAATGTTTAAGCCCTTAAAAGGTAAAGCATTCATTATCCTTCATCTTGTTGTCTACTTCCTCTGACTGTTTCCATAAATCATTATTTTTACAATTTTATTTCTGGAAAATAATGACTTGCTTTTTAAAAAAAAGTTTTAGTTAAATCTTTGAAAATATAAATATTCCTACCCTATGATTTGGTAGTATGAAGCAAGTTATTAGATAAGATAGAAAACTGAGTTCATTGAATTTTTGAAACATATTTAAGAATTATAAAGACTTAATGTTTGGTTTTGCAATATTACCACAAGCTTTTTATATTGTAATACATTAAAATTAAATTTGAACTAAATTTGTTGACAAATTCTCAGTTCTTCCAAAATGGTAGAAAATTTCCTCAAATTTTGCAAAATTAGTCCTGGAGGCTTAGCAGTGGCATATATTTATTATGAGAATGGCTTAATCCAGTCTATCTTTTAAGCTGAGAGAGATGATGCAATTTCCAAAGATTCCCAACCTGTTACAATTATTGGTTAACTGTTATAATCAATGAGTTTTAACGATTATATCAGCTTTCAAAGACAATGGGCTATTTGATTCACTTTTTATTAATAAAGTTCTTGGATCAAGGAAATACTGAACATTGGGAGAAAAAGGGATCAATTCAATTAAAAAGTTAAAAAGGGGATCAAACTGGAATCGTTCAAAAGCAAAATTCAAATCTCTTTACCTTTTATTATATTTTAAAAGAGTTAAATTATAAAATTAAATGTATTAAACTAATCAGAGATCCACAAACTCAAAATACATTAAAATATTTTGCTCTCATCTTTCCCATGCTATCTTTTTATCCAGGGGAAAAATTACTGAAACTATTGTATATTCCCATTTATATACACATATCGTCTCCATGGGCAGAAGTCCTTTCTTCCCATATGTTGAGAAGGGAAAAAATCATCTACAACACAGCCATTCTATATATCATTTTCCTGTTAGGCTCTAGGTAAAATAAAATGCATTACACTTCCATACATGACATTACTTGAAAATGATAATGCTTTCTGTTAAACTGTACTTCACTATTCTGTTTTACCTGCAGCTGAATGTGGTGCATCTGCAACAAATAATGAAGGAATTTTGCTCTCTCCAAATTATCCCCTCAACTATGAAAACAACCATGAATGCATTTATAGTATTCAGGTTCAAGCAGGAAAGGGCATCAATATTTCAGCCAGAACATTTCATTTAGCACAAGGAGATGTTCTTAAGGTAGGTGAACTCAAACATACTTATATTTTTGTCATTTTAGTCATTAAGTATACATTAATAAATAAATATATGCACATACATATATGTATATATAATCAACCATAAGTTGATTCTACTGTTCATACATTTGAATTATGTATTGATACCCATTTTCCTATTATTATTTACATTGAAGGAGAATGTTCTATTTCCAATGCATATTTATAATAAAAGGTAAATTTTTATTTTATGATACACAAATTTTAATGTTTCTATAATACCAAAATAACATTTTTGTGCCAAATATTTTGTCTAATAAATATTATATATAAAACATGATTAACCCATGAATAATTATTTTTTTAAGAAACATGATGATTTATTTTTGTTTTTATTGTGATATCTATTAAGTAACTTATCTCTGAATGTTATATGAGTAATTCCTTGCATTTACAACTACGAATCGATTTCATGAATATATAAACCTAATAAATCAGTATCTAAAAATTAAGAAAAAGACATACTTAGTTGATAATAGATATTTGTTGTAAACATTATTAATTTATTTTAAAAATTTGAAATAATCAAATGTCCTATCTTTTAAAAGATAACATTTTTGGCAAATAAATATTTTCACAGTTGCTGATTTATAGTTTGCAATGTATTTTGGTAAATACAGTTTATGTTTATTATTTGAATAAAAATAAGTACTTCCATAAATCACATTTAAATATTTTAAAAATAATTATGAATCTTTTTTTCTAATTGTTAAAATTTTTCTTAAGCCTGGTAAGAAATTCAATACATGTCTGTTTTCACAGATCTTTAAAAAAAAGTTATGATATCCCAGATTGGCACGGAGGAGGGAGATTCTTGTATAAGCAGTGATTTTAAGATTGTTGGTTATTTTCTTCTTTTAAAAATAATCTCATTCGATGATAATCAATAGGTCTCTAACATAAAGAATACTGTATGCTTATAAAATTCGTATAGAACTTTTGGGAAAATTTCTTGCAGTACATCTAGATGTATAGAATTTTAACATTAATTTAGGATCAATATATGCATTTCTGTTTTCTGAACCTTTACCCAACAGGAAACAAAATTCGCTATACAAAATTTTTTTACCTCCAGTTCTTTAAATTTTCTTGTTAAAATAAGTTATGTTTGCTAAATTGGAGTCAACATTGAGATTAATAGGAAGTTTATACATAGAACTGAGAGAGTGCTTTTATATTCAAGCTAACTATGAGGGAAAAAAATGTATCAATGGATAGATAAGATCTATGAACTAGTCTGGCTATTAATCTATATCACACAGAAACCGTAGTAAATATGTGTTTAATATTAGTAGATAATTTCGAGTCATTAACTTTATACCAGATAGATAAATTTTTATATAAAATTTCTTTCGCACTTGTGCCATGTGTCAGAAGATGATAAATAATTTTAAGCAGCATCCAAGAAATCCTCCTTGGGCAGACAGAACATTTTCTAGCCATGAGAAGGCAGCAAAAAATAAATAAATAAATAATTCCAATGGCGATTCTAGCTTAAAGTTGAAACTGGAAAGGAAATTTCACCTCATATATTTTGAATTGAACAAAAATGGAACAGAATTATTATTTAAGAACATATTATTTTTCTATTTGCTTACTTAATGGGTATTTTAATCTTTCTCCTTGTTTCTGTGAAAAACCTTGGCTAATTGTGTATTTTTATAATGGTGATAGGACAAATATGTAGGATAGGTTCTTCCTCCTATCCATTATTATGTAGGATACTTTTGCACTATGGATGCCTTCAATTATTAATGTTTGCATATAGGAATATGAGTGGGTTAAGTAACAATTTTCTTGGATACCACTTACATTTTTTTGAAAACTTTAAAGACATGCCATAGGTAGGTTTAGATTTTACTTTACACTGCAACTGTAAGAAATATGAAAAGACATATGAGCTGTGTTTTGTTCACAAACCTTTAATGTTCACATTTTTAAGAGTAAACTTTGAAACATATATACCTTAAAATACATTAACAGAGCAACACAACCTATACAAAATCTCCTGCTCTGACCTATGTTGAAATCCAGATTCTATCTAAGTGATTTACTCACTATTTCTGCTTGAACGATTAATGGGCATTTAGAAGTTCACCTATCCAAATCATACATCTCCCTTCTCCTCATTTTTCTCCATTTTAGTAAATAGAAACCAGTTCTCAAGGATGAAGCTGATTTCATCCTTTCTTCCATTTTTCTTTGACATTTTGCATAGAGTCTATCTGCAAATTCTGTGTTTCTTTCCTTCAAAATATTTACAGAATCAATCACTTCTCACTCCTATAAATTCCTTAGTCTAAACTACCACCATTTCTCACTTTGATTACTGACATTGTTTTCAAGTGGTCACCCTGCTTTCACCATGGCTAAGTCCATTCATACTGTTATAATAGAATATCATAGACTGAATGGCTTATAAACAACAGACATTTATTTCTCACAATTTCTGGAGGCTGGTAAATTCAAGATTAAGGCACTAGCATATTCTGTGTCTGGTAAGGGCCCTCTTCCACAAAGCTGCCATTTTTACACTGTTACTTCACATAGTGGAAGGGGCAAATGAGGTCTTTGGAGTCTCCTTTCCAAGGGCATTAATTCCATTTATGAGATATCTGCTCTCATGACCAATCGCCTTATAATAGCCCCTAATACCATCTCCTTGGGGGCTAAGATTTTAACATGTGAATTTTGCGGGGGTAGGGGGGAACATAAACATGGAGACCACAGCACACCCTATGGGTTATTTCCAATCCAACAACCAAAGTGTTATTTTTTGGCTCAAAACTTTTTTGTGTTTCTTATCGTATTATAATAAATACAATCTGAAGCCCTTACCGTGGCTTAAATGACCCTGTGATTTGGTCTAATTTTAATGTCTCTGACTTTTTCTCCTGCCACTTTTCCTCTAGCTCACTTTACTCCAGGCATAATAGTCTCATTTCTGTTCTTCAAATATACCAAGCATGCTCTAATCCCATACCTTTTGCTCAGGTTATTTCTTCTCCTTGAATATTCTTCCTTACTATATCCACATGGTTCTAGCCTTCATTTTTCCTTCAGAGTTCTGCTCAAATGTCATCTTATCAGAGAGTCTTCAATTGAAACTCCTATATAAATTAGTAAAACTCCCCTCCACCATCTCTCTCCATATCATTAATCTGATTTATTCCTCTTCATAGCTCTAATCACAACCTGACATATTATATATGCATGGTTTATTTCTTTACTCTTTGTCTTCCCCAGTAGAATGTATGCTATTAGACAGAAGAAACTCTCCCTGTTTGACTCCACTTTAACTCTGGCACCAAGGAATAATCCTTGTCATATAATATTTTTTTTTCTAGAAAGACCAAATATACTAAATAATTCCAGCTACTTTCTATGTAAAGCAAGAGAAACATATTTCTTTTCCATTTAATTTCAATTTGTATTATTCCTAATCTAAGAAAAGTGAATATATTTTTACATGGCAAAGGTAATTTTAAATATTTTCTCCCTTTGCCATGCTATTTTGTCCAAATATAGCCTTAAAAGTTCAGAGTCATATTTGGTGGTATATTATTAGATAAACATATCTACTCAATCAATTGAAAAAATTTATTCCAACCTTTGCAAATACATTGTGCTCTGGATCATTCTTCCAAAAACTTATTTTGTTTTAAGAATAGGATTTAGAGTCAAGTAGACCTAGGTTCAAATCCTAAACCTGTCACTTAATAGTTGCACAATTTTTGAAAACTCACTCAATATTTCTAAACCTCAGTTTCCTCACTTGAAACATTCTAATAATAATAAAAACCTACATTCAGGATTGTTATAATGACTAAACTAGATGATGTTTTAAAATTAAATGATACTTATAAAACACTTACTACAGTGCCTGCCTCTGGAAGTGCTCAGTGAATTTTAGTGTAGTAGGAATACATTTCAGAGGCCGAATCAAAATTTTCAAGAAATGTAGCCGATTAAGATTTTTCTGTAAATGACCTAATTTTTATCTTCACACTTTTTTCCACTGGGCAGTGAGAAAATAGATCTAGGTCAATTTAGAATAAACTCAGTCAATTCTGCATTTGCCAATTCAAGGTCTGCCACATACTTTGGCATCAAGACATCAAAATGTCAAGAATGATAAGTGCGTATTGTCCTAGGGCATTGTCTGCTTGTGTCAGTAGCCTCTGAGCTTTCTCTTTTCCTGCTTGGTCTACAGTCATCAGTGCAATTGGCCATATACTACCAAGTCCTAGCTATCTCAACTGAAAAATCTCTTTGCATCCTCCATCTCTTGGTAACATATTCTGCTCTGCTCGCAACCTCACGATGACAAATACTTTTTAGTTACTCTGTATATGATTCTGAGTTACATCAGAATTCCATTTGTCTGGCTCAGTCCCAACTGCCTCACCAACCACACATAGCTATCTCTTTCCTACCTCTTTTCTGCAAGCATGAAAATTTCTACAGGTTTTGCTAACTTCCATATAGAAAGCCAGGTACATGTTCCCTCTATTGTCCAACTCTTTGGGTTCTGTCATTATGCCACCCAAAATGGGTAAGATACAAGATCCTGTCATAGAGATCTAAATCAAAATCTGACTCATTTATTCTCTTCTGAAGTCATCTAGGGACTGTTGTCTAGTTTCTTTGGGATCAGATGAGAATATATTCTTTTATTCTTTTCAATAGGTGTAGGATATGGCAGGAATATTAAACCTCTTCCCTCACCCTCACTTGTAATATGTAATCTAATTAATTCTTTCAATTAACATATGTAGGAAAGGTTTGTTATTATGTAGTCACTAAGCAATCAACAATAAATAGTTCCCATTGTCAGCCTGATAGGCTGGAAACTGAATACCAATTAGAAATACTATTTCTGTTTTCATTGTTGCTGTGTTTGTTATTATTTTCAAATAAAGAATAAGCACCATGTTTACATAAAAGAATGGAGCAGTGACAAAATTTAAGGCAATCTTTTTACCACAGTTGGCATTGTGTAGTTTAAAAACTTATTTCTTATGCAATATGTAGGCTAAATGGATGATTATGGAGAGGAGCCAGTAATATAACTCAAAATTGGTTTTGAGAGTCTAGGGGAGAAAGGGGTAGAAGAAATGATGTCACATTAATGAAAAATTATATATTTGAAGGACTTGATTAATAACATTCTTTTAGAGATATAAGAAAGTTAGTAACCAGTTGTTTTTTTCTAAAATGTATTATTTTCATGTCTCTTTAACATCTATGTGTGAGTCTTTGAGAGTACTGCTTGTGAGAATCTATTGTTAAATTTTCGGTAATTTTGAGAGCTGGTTGTTGAACATAGCCATTACTAAACATTAAATGACACTACAATTAGATTGTAATTAAATTATAATTAAATTGACTTAAATTGTGTGAAAAACAAAAGCAATAAGTGCAATTTTTTATTTCCTACTTTACCATTTTTCTTATTATTTGTGCTTTTGAGGTTATTTATGTATAGAAATAGTAGAGATAGAGATGTGAAGAGGCACACCATGAATACTACATCCCAACTCTGCATTCAATGATATAACATTGATAGACTGATATTGGCCATAGAGGGTATTTATACCACAGAAATTGGCAAACACTACAAATCTTGGCTTGATTTACTGTTTTGTTTATTATATAGACTTAAGTACAAATGGGTTGTGTCTGCAGCCATTACATTGTAATAGCAAAAAATATTGAAGAAACATTTTTCTAGTATTTGAAAGCTATTATTCACTTAAATAAAGAACTTGCTTATGTCATTTATAAACCAGTAAAGTTTTGACATAATCATGTTTTTGATTTTTCACTTTCCTCTAACTTGTTATCATAAAAAAATCAAGCAATATTCATTTAGGAACTATTCATGTTTGTCAGTTGCAATCATAAATTGCATATACAAATTTTTGGCATAAACAATGAAAGCATTCTATAAGAACAAATTAGCTATATGAAATTTACAATCATAAATATTTAATATTTTATTCTTTTGTATAAATTGCATACTATACCTCCCTAAAATCAGGGGTTGGAAAACAGCAATCTGTGAGCCAAATTGGGCTTGACACCTGGTTTTGTATTAATAAAAAAAATTTTATTGTGGGAAAGCCATGTCCATTCATTTACACACCGTCTATGGCTGCTTTTGTGCTGCAGTGACAGGATTGGGTAGTTGTGACAGATACAGTATGCCCCACAAAGCCTAAAATAGTTATCTAGCCCTTTTCAGAAAAGTTTGTCAATCTCTCTTTATATTAATAAAAATTATTTTTAAAAAATTATGTATGAATATATATATATATATATATATATATATATATATATATACACATTCACCAGTTTGAGAGCCGGTTGTTAAATATTTTTGAACACATCAGTGATTTCATATGTCCATCACATATATCTGCCAACTCGTTGTTCACTGGTAATCTTGTAACTCTCCCCTCAAAAGCACTCTCTAAATGTCCATTTATGTAGGAATGTTAGGCCTCATAAAACCTTTCACCTTCTTCCATACTAAGGATCAGAAAAATGAAATGGGTTGTGAAAAGCCACAGAACTTTAATGTAGAGTTGGGATGTTAGCTCTGTTGTTCAACCAGAACACTAATGTCACTGAAAAGCTGACTTTTCATTGTGCCCCCAGCTCTCTCACTAAAATACACTAGCTCATATAATTGAGAACACATTATATAGCTATTTCAAAACCTAAATAATTCTATATAAACAACAGTTGTTTGCTCCGTTTTAAATTATCTTCAGAGGGAATACAAGAAGTTTTGAAATAGAGCCCTTTTTGATTAACCACTGTAAAAATTATTCTTTTTTTATTTGAACTTTGACATCTATTTCACCATTTAGAAAAATTTATTTAAATTTCCAAATCAACCTATGAAACAATGGCCAAAAATGAAAGTTACGGTTTTTAAGAAGAGGAATAATTTGGAGGTTTGTATAATTATACACATGTGCATGTGCAATTTCTCTGTTTTTATTTTACTTTTTTATTTAGTTTCTGCTTTTGGATTCAGACAACACCTTACTTGCTAATTCATTAGAGAAACGAGTGGGAATATGTTTTCTAATCATGCATTTATTATATCATTCACAACAGCAAGAGTTTTGAGTGTTGATAAGCACATTGTCATAATAGGGTTTGACCTACTAGATTTAGGAGGGTCTGTACACCACAACTAATTTCAGGCCCTGATTCATTACAAAAGGTTCGATAATTAAAACATGGCAATATTAAATTCTAGTTTGTTCCGGTGTAATATGACCAGATGAATTGCAACCTTTTAACGAATTAGTTTCATCAAAGAATTTCATTCACATTATAGAAGCCCTCAATGCCTTTTACAATATTCTTAAATCAACATACTATAACTACTATATTTTTAAAAAAGAAAAAGAAAAAGGACAATAGGCCCAAATAAATGAAACATTCTTAAAGATCCTGATTTTAATTATAATAAAAATATGAAAAGTAACAGTTTCGTTACTGTCAGACCCAATTTAATCACTCTGTACTCTAACTTTACTTTTGAACAAAAGGCATACTTTGTTTTGTTTTCTTATTTATGTGCTTACATTCATACTTTAAAAGTAGTCTGTCTTTGGTTTCATTGCTTTATCTTGCCTTGTTGCCTTTATGTTTTCATATATTTGAATACATTTGAAGGATTTTAGTTATGAGTTAAATATTATTGACTTGATCATTACTATACAAATCCACCCATGATCAAGTTAATTTTGTCTCAGGATGTAAAGACTGTTTAACATACTTAAATCAATAAATATTATTCAACACAGAAACAGAAACAAAAACAGAGACCATGTGATCATCTCAATAGATTCGGACAAAGCGTGTGGTAAAATACAGCACTCTTTCATAATAAAAACCCTCAACAAGCCAGGTACAGAAAGAACATACTTCAAAATTATAAAAGCCACATGTGGCAAGCCCACAGCCAACATCATTTGAATGAGGAAAAGTTAAAGCATCTCCCCTAAGAACTGGAACAAGACAAGTGTGCCCACTGTGATCACTTCTATTCAATATGGTATTGGAAGTCCTAGCCAGAGCAATCAGGTAAGAGAAAGAAATAAAGAGCGTCCAAATCAGGAAAGAAGATTTCAAACTATCCCTGTTTGCTGATGATATTATCTTGTATCTAGAAAATCCCACAGACACCACCAAAAGACTCCTGGAATTGCTAAATAAATTCGGTAAAGTCTTAGGTTATAAATTAAGGTACACAAATTGGTAGCATTTCTATATACTAATTAGCAACAGTAAAGCTGAGAGTCAAATGAAAAAATCAGTACTATTAATAATAGCTATAAAAAAAAGTAGAAATATACTTAACCATGAAGGTAAAAGAATTCTGTGTGGAGACTTACGAAACACTGATGAAAGAAATCGCAGATGACACACACAAACTGAAAAACATCCCTTGCTCATGGATTGGTATAATCAACATCATTAAAATGTCCATACAGCCCAAAGTGATTTACAGATTCAATGCAATCTCCATAAAAATAGAAAGGTCATATTTCACAAATCTAGAAAAAAAAAATTCTCAGCTTCATTTGGAACCAAAAAAGAGCCAAAGCAATCCTAAGCAAATATAACAAATCTGGAGGCATCACATAACTTGACTTCAAATTATACTACAAGGCTATAGTAACCAAAACAGAATCATACTTGTACAAAAGTAGAGACATAGACCAGTGGAACAGAATACAGAACCCAGAAATAAAACCATCTACCTACAACCAATTGATCTTCAACAAAGCAGACAACAATATACACGGGAGAGAGGAAGCTCTATTCAATAAATGGTGCTGGGAGAATTGGATAGCCACGTACAGAAAAATAAAACAGGACCCCTATTTCTTACCAGATACAAATTTTACTTTAAGATGGATGAAAGACTTAAATGTAAGGCATGAAATCATAAAAATTCTAGAAGAAAACATAGGAAAAACTCTCCTAGATAGCACTCTAGTCAAAGAATTTATGAGTAGGACCCCAAAGGCAAATACAGCAACAGCAAAAATAAATAAATGTGACTTAATTAAATTAAAAAGCATCTGCACAGCAAAGGAAATAATCAACAGAGTGAATAGACAACCTACACATTAGGAAAGTATTCACAAACTATACAACTGACAAAAGTCTAATATCCAGAATCTACAAAGAACTCAAACAAATCAGCAAGGAAAAAAAAAAAATTAAAAAGTGGGCAAAAGACATGAACAAAGATTTCTCAACAGAAGATATACAAACGGACAACAAATAAATGAAAAAAATGCTCAACACTGCTAATCATCAGGGAAATATAAATTAAAACTACAATAAGATACCTAACCTTACCCCTGTCAGAATGGCCATTATTAAAATGTCACAAGAAAATAGAGGTTGGTGTGGATGCAGTGAAAATGGAATACTTATACACTGTTGGTAAGAATGTAAATTAGTACAAATTTTATGGAAAACAATTTGGAGATTCCTCAAAGAACTAAAAGTAGACCTACCATTTGATCCAGCAATCCCACTTCTAGCTATTTACGCAAAAGAAAATAAGTCATTTTATCAAAACGTCACCTGCACTCATATGCTTATTGCAGCACAATTCACAATTGCACAGATGTGGAATCAATCCACATGCTCATGAATTCCTAGTGACAAATTCCTTTAGTGTTTGCTTGTCTGAAAAACTCTTTATTTCTCCATTATTTATGAAACTAAGTTCTGCAGGTTACCAAATTCTTGGCTGACAGATACTTTGTTTAAGACATGAAAAATGAGGCCCCAATCCCTTCTGGCTTGTAAGATTTCTGCTGAGAAGTCTACTGTTAGCCTGATAGGTTTTCCTGTGTAGGTTAGTTGTTGCTTTTATCTTGCAGCTTGTAGAATTTTCTCCCACATTTTGACTTTGGCCAGGTATATGACTATGAGTCTTGGGGATGTCCTATTTGCTATAAATCTTTCTGGTTTTCGATGACCCTCTTTTATCTGTATACCTGAATCTCTGATGATAATCAGAAAGTTGTCCTCAATAGGTTTCCCATGTTTTTTGCTTATTATTCTTCTTCCTCTGGGATACACCTATACCTCATATATTTGTTTGCTTCATGTAGTCCCATATTTCTGAGTAATTGTTCTTCTTTATTCTTTTTTCTGCATCTTTGACGGACTGGGTTAGTTTAAAAACCTGTCTTCAAGCTTTGAGATTTTTTCTTCTTCTAGGTCTAGCCTGTTGAAGCTTTCTGCTGTGTTTTATAATTCCCCAAATAACTCTCATTTCTTTAAGTTCTTTCATATCCTTTCTTATGTTGTCTATCTCTTTAGCAAGTTTTTCATTTTCTTCATTCATGTCCTGAATCATTTTTTTGCTTCTTTGTGTTGGTTTTCAACTTCAATTCCATTCATCTTGTTTGCCATCCATATTCTGAATTCCATTTCTGACATTTCAACAATTTCTTTTTGGGGGAGTCCATTGGGGATGTTGAACTAGCTTATTTCTTCATGTTGCCAGAGCTTTTTTTCTGGTTCCTTCTCATCTGAAACTTGTTCTCTTAGCCCAGGTCTGTTAGGTTTGCAGGACACCTGTTCTCCTTTTCTGAGAACTCTTCTACTTTGTGAGAAGGCAAGGAGAGGGGCAGATGTACTGAGAGCCAGCAGGCAGGGATATGTGCACTGAAAGCCTGTAACACATCTGTTCTTCTGTGTTGTCTCCATCTCCTGTAGTTGTCATAATCTGAGCCAATGCTGGGGGATATTCTTTCAGATTGGTTTATTTGTCCCTAGGCTTCTGTTGGAAGCTCAGGCACAGGGCTGCACAAGCCCCTTTCCACAGAATGAGGTGGCACAACCTTGGCTGACACCTATGCAGGTCACAGAACATTTGCAGGTGCCTGATGGATCATAGCACCTGGGCCAGTGCTAGGCTATCTTCATATGGAGTGATGCTTTGGTCCCTAGTCCACTGTTGGAAGGTCAGGCAGGGGATTTGGTGCATCCTTCTCTACTGAGGTGGGCGTTGTGGAGATTGCCCTGCCTGAATCTCTCCATGGTGGTGGGAGTGGCTGTTTGGCAAGGCTATCTAGGCAGTAGCCACAGGTGTCAGGGCTGTAGGCTTTCACGCCATCCAGGTCTAGGTGTAATGGCACTACTCAGTAGGGGACAGCTTTTGGCTAGTGGGTCCATGGTGAAGAGCTGGACCACAGGTGTGTTGTTGTGTGGTGCTATGGGGGCATGGACCACTGGCCCACACAGAGGGCTGGGGATCTTGTTCTGCTGGTTAGCACTTGGGGGTGCCCACAGCACAGCATGTGGGTCTATGGGGACATGACCTACAGGGCTTCACTCAGGGGAGGGGGATGCCCTGCCAGCCAGCACACAGGATCAGGGTATGTGTCCTGTTGCAGGATGAGTGAGACTACCAGGGTGTGGCCTGTCCATCAGCATGCCAGGCTGGGAGCATGCCCAAGCTCATGGGGCTTATTTCTGCGTGGGCATGGGACTTCAAGTGCACACAGGACCTGGGGGCTTGTTTCTCTGGTCAGCAGGCAGGACCAGGGTTGTGTGGCCTGCCAGTTGGTATGCAGATCTCTGGGAGTGTGGACCTCTATTTTCCCAAATCTGTGGGGACATGAGCCTCTGCATTGTAGCACATGGCTGAAGGCCTTGTCCACTTGTCCAGTACTGGCTGCGGGTGCTGGGCCACTGGATGGCTGGGGCTCTCTTCTCACACAGGTCCCCTGAGGCTTCTACTGTGCTATCCCTCGAGCTTTTCTCAGGTCCCTTGGGAAGGATGTGGGAGGCCTGACTCCCATTCACAGGTGTGAGAGTGCATCTCCTCTCCCCGCTGCTTCCCTAGTCTGGCAAGGGGTGATGTTGGATCAGCTGCAGTGAAGCTGATCCTATGTAGTTCAGGAGCTCCAGACCTGAGAGGTCAAAGTGGGTCAGCTGAGGCAAACTAGGAACCGAGACTACTGGGTCCCTGCTGAGCCCCCTCTCCAATGCAACTTCACTAAACAGACTCCAGGCAGTTCCCTGATCAGCAGGGAGACCCACCATAGTGCTACTCCTGCCCCCTCCCAGCTTGAGTTGCCGTTTCTGTGCAGGGTGTATGGGGCCCTGGGGCTATCTCCTTTATCCCTTCTCCACATGTAGGGGTCTTCCCCAGGTACCTTCCCATCTTGGCAGGTGGAACTCCCCATTCCAGTCTCCTTTGCTCTGAGTGTCTCCCATTGGTTCTCTAATGGCCTACAATGCTCTCCGTAAGAAGGTCCATCTGTAGGTGAGCATCTGCTTGCAGTTTTCAGTCCTCTTCCAGAGAGCGCATGTGCAGCCTACTTCTAGTCCGCCATCTTGGCCCCCTTCCCATGTAAATATAGTTTATATTAGTCATGTTATTGGAAAAGCAAGCGCTTGGTCCCCTTGAGTAAGTTGCAGAAAAACAACCGACCAAAAAACCAGCCTTGCGAATCAATTTTTATGCAGGTATTCTCAAGCTTAAATGGTCTGCCATAAAAAAGAATTATTTTTATAATAAGAATAAAAGTTATGTAACATGATTTGAGTGTTATTATGCTTAAAGTTTACTAAGTTTGAAATCTTAAAATCATCTATGTGGACTATAACTTTCTTAACCTGATATTTGTAGGAACTAATATATTTAATTGTGTTTGGGAAATGTACTGAGTAAAATTTATGTAGAATTAATAATTTACAAAAAGTATAATAATTTCCTCTTCTTCATAGATATAAATGCATGTTCCGAATTGGTTATTATTGGTACATTTACATAGTATTTATAAATATATTTTGCAGATTTATGATGGAAAAGATAAAACGACTCATCTGCTAGGTGCTTTTACTGGTGCATCTATGAGAGGACTGACACTTAGTAGTACTTCAAATCAGCTCTGGCTAGAATTTAATTCTGATTCTGAAGGGACAGATGAAGGCTTTCAACTTGTCTATACCAGTAAGTATTTTGGAAGAATAAAATGGTCAAACACTGATGCTGAACATCTATTAAATGATTGCAATACACCAGATGAAGTAATATACAACATTTTTATAACCAATGTGCGGTTTATAACTCCCTACTATATATATATATAATTTTATTTCACCCTAACAACAACCCCTATAAGTTACAGGTATTCTCTAAAATGCTATTGCCATTTTACAATTGAAACAACTAAGGTACAAAGAGGTTAAGTAATCTATGACTTTGGGCTTTTTTATTTACATATTTTTTAAATAGCTGGATTCTCTCCATCCAATATTATGAAATACAATTAAGATTTTTGTGAAATGGATATTCAGTGTTTGGGCTTCCCTCCGTAATTGCAAAATGCACACAGTTCCTATGTAGTGATTATTGTTGGTCAGTCATTAATGATAACTGGATGGTTTCAGGTGATTTCACACTAAAGAGTAGCTAAAGCTTTTAGTTTGTTGTGCTTTCGTATGAATAAATTCAAAGAGACCTATTTTATTATACTAAAGCCAGATATTTTGACAATTAAATAAATAGAAGTTTACATAACGAGAACCATAGTTATGTGGGTTACATCAATTATTATATGAATTAAATGAATTTAATTTCTCAGTACCATAATATAAGAATAATATAACAGACTAATTACATCAATGTAACAGTAAATTGTATTTGAATGATATATTTATTGAATTTCTACTCTGTTTAAGACACTGTACTAAGAATGTAAAGTGCTCATAAGATGGGTGTTACTGGCTGTGTTTAGTAAATTTATAATGTATCAGATCAAATTGTTTCTTGGAAGTTCAGAGTACTCATTTATACTGTATAGCAAAATAAATTAAGTAGCAATATTCAGAAATGTTTACTGCTAGAATATCTGAGAACATCTACTGACCCATATAAATTTTCTCAAGAAATCAGATGAATGAAAACTATTATAGAAACTAGGAAGTTAAAAAAATTATAGATTCAAAAGTCATTGCATGGGATCTTAAAGGGAATTTGAATCAAATTATCAATTGCGAAGACATTCTATCTTAATGATTTGAGAAATAAGAGACAAGAGAGTACAATGATTCATGATATGAAAACATCCTTGTCCGTAATACTGAGGGATCATCTATTTATTTCAAGGCTTTCTTCGTACCTGTGTTAAAATTGTTACATCATTAACTATACATAAATTAACAAAACGAATGCTGAATACATATTTTTAAATCCTCAGAACTGTGTGTACAATGTGATTTCTTATGATGTTGTACCAAAGACAAATGAAAATCCAAGCAAATTGTGTTTACAGGTATAACTGTGTGATGGACTAAAAATAATGGTATTGAGTATTACTGCTCAAATATTGTATAATTAGTGTGATCTGCTCAACAGAACAAACATCTTTTTTAATGTTTCCCTCTTTCTCCATTTTCTAACAGGCTGCCACTGATTTTAAAAGTCATATTACCACGAATGGCACAATGTTTACAGAATAGCCCTTCTTCGTTCCGTGTCATTTTGCATTTCTTCTTATCTAAAATGTTTAAGAGGAAACCTAGATTTTCTTTACACATAACATCTGTGTAACTTGAGATTATTGATGCAAAGATACTGAGCATTGTAGGATATACCTAGATTTAAAAATGCTTTGGGGTGCTCAGGTGTCTGGAATAAGTAAAATCATTGATTTTATTTTCATTAGTGTGAGGTATAGGACATCAAAAAAGGGAAACTTTAAAAAACAAATATTTGAAGACATTCTTCCTTTCTTAATGACTCTAGTTCATTATAGGATGTATGTGTTTATGAAGATTGGAAGCTTTAGAATTGGGAAAAGATTATAAAAGCAATTTTTTAAAAAGGGTATATGTGCATCTGTAAACAGAAGAAACTATTTTAGCTTCAGATCTAGAACTAAAATGTTTATAGCCTATTTTCAAGGTGTCTCTAGATGTCATAATGTCAGTAAATGATCCTACAATTTTGTGAACTGACAATTGTTTTCTAAGTTGTATTCTGTTGATAGGGCTCTAGAAGTAGTAACACATCTGTTACTAATTGTATTTGTTCCTAAGTATTATTTCTGATGTTTATAGTGGCAACTCTTCTACATATCTAGGTTTCATATAGGAGGTACTATTAAAGGTAGGGTTCACAGAAAGAAATGGTGGGAAACATTTCAGGCAAAGAAAATAGGATGAGGAAAGATACAACCTAGGGAGAACATGTTAAGCACAATCAAGGAAAATAATCCAATTTAAATTTATTCCATATGCCCGGATTCTTCTCAAAATTCTAGTCTCAGAACAAATTGTCTTTTTTCCCACCACCTTTATCTAATGACACCTGCCCTATTTAATGATAGTCACACTCTATCCCGTTATCCATTTTACTGTCTGATTATTTTCAGTTTTAGGTAGATATAATTGCATTAGTCTGAGATAAAATGAAGAAATATTTTAGAACAGGCTTTTAAAATACACTTTATTTCAACTGTCTTATCAGTCTATTTGTTATATAATTGATAAATATAGCAAATGGACTAGTGGAAACAGTGGCTGAGATTTTGCTTTTGGCTTCGAGTAACAAAAAAATCCAACTTTGCCTTAAACAACCAGGATTTATTTCATTCATATAAGAAAAAGTGAAGAGAGATACAGTAGGCAGGTCTTGACTCAATTACTTAGCAAAGTCAATGAGTTGGCTACTGTCACTCGGGGCATGTTCAAAGTAAGAAGAAAGGAGAAATGCATAGTACCAACCACATATACCCCTTTTAATAGGAATACAGAATTTTTCCAAGGAGCCACTATTAGACATCCCTTTATCTCTCTTTGTCCAAAACTGTGCCATGTGGTTATGTCTTAATTTTCCAGCAAGGCAAGCTGTAAAATTAAGTATGTGGCAGACTAAATCATTGGTTTAGCTTTAAACCATCGTGATACAGTACCTGATATGGTTAGATTATATCTGGAAACAAAATCAGGGTTTTGTTAGCAAGAAAGAAGAGTTCTTGAGAAGAAAACTTGCTAAGTTTTCTAAAATTTACAGGTGTTACAGATATTCCAAAAAATAATAAGTTCAAAGATATTGCATTAATATATGCTTCCATGACTGATAGTGTCATAAAAACCCAGAGACTCTTGGGTGCTTAGAAAGGATAATCACTTGGCTCACCCATCATTAATAGTTTTAGCTCTGCTGTACTAAGAAGACCATGTGCTTCTCTTAATTTCTTCCACCAATAAATAAAATTGTATTTATACCTAATATGGAAATCATATACCATACTTGAGGGGAGAAAATTTCTCATTGCTTTATTTTTCTAAAACAAATTAAATGTCTTTGGTCTTCTTCTTTAGAGTTGTCAAGAAAAATCTCATTTAGTCTTTTTGGAGTGATATCCTCCTTTCCTCAAAGAATTTTCTCAGTCAGCTTTAGTTTGATTAGACAATTAAGGTATGGACAGCTATGCTGCTTGAATATAAAACATCTGTGAGATAAGCTTAATCAGACCTTGACTATTGTTAGGGAATCTCATCACTTTTCCATTCCTCCAACCTCCCAGAAGCCAACTCCCTCTTTGGGTCAAGCTACTATTCCTTGTTCTTCTCAAAGCAATGGCTATCAGTTAATCTCACTCTTGAGAAATGTGAAACTGGCCCCAAATAAGTATCTAAACGGTGTGCATTTTCAAGTGCTTTACACAATGCAAATTAGTCATTATTTTCCCTTTGCAGAGGAACCGATAAAGGCATAGCTGTCTTTCCTAGAGGTTACAAGGGATTAAGGTGAGAGAAAATTACCATTTCCCTCTATAGTTGGGAGAATAGATCAGAAATTAAGATCATAATACAGTATCCTTTCTAAAATAGCACTCTGCTCTGGATAACACTTAACAGAATTCAGCAAAACCCAATAGGATTCTCTGACCACACTCTCTTCAGCCTCTCAACACACATACCAAGAATGCATTTCTAAATTTGAGAGTATATTTTACTCTCTCTCTCTCTAAAAGCTAAGATGTAGAGACAATCATTTCTATTTGGTCACCTGGCATATCTTCCCTTTTACTCCTTTACTAGAACTTAGTAACTTATTATTATTGAAATTATTCATCTGGTCACAGGTTTAAATTTTATCTTTTCTCAGTGAAATGTTATATACTCTGAGGATAAAGAGAACACTGAATAAGACAAAGTTTCTGCTCATAAGCAAATAACTTTTTAGTAGGGCAAGGGAGAAGAAAAACTTATGAACAAAAGATAAAAGCACTACATTTAGAAATAATTTAAAACGGGGCAATGGGATAGGTAGCACACAGCAGATGGGACTCCTGTAGCTAATTTGTTCAGAGACTCCATCTCAGAGGAGGTGTCACCTTAGTTGACACCTGAATGATAAAGAAGAACAACCACATACAGATCTGAGGACTGAGGATTCCAAGCAGAAAGACTAGCAAGTGCAAAGGCCTAAAAGCAGCCTGAGCTTGAGTTGTATGTCTGGAGCTGAGGGAGCAAGTAGAATGGGACAGAAAGAGAGATGAAATTGGAAACCAGGCAGGGGCTATGTGGGCTACAATGTGGGACTTGGATTTTCTTTAAAAAACATGTAAAGACCTTTAACATTATCATAACATTAAGTATAAGAGTTAAAAATAATAGTAACTGATATTTATCTGTCACCTATTAGGTATAAGCTATAACCCTATGAGAGAGGTACTCTTTTTATCCCCAATGAGAAAAGAAAGAAATGTGAAGCATGGAAAAGATACCTTACTTCCAAGGTCACATAGCTAAGGGGTGCACACTTTGACATTAAACTGAGAGTCTCTGCCTCTAGAACTCATGTTTTTAACCACTATGCTATACCATCTCCCAACCCAAGTTCTGGATATTTTATATTTAAAATTCCATGGATTTAATATTTTTTTAAACTGTCCATGCAAATGTAAAACAATTTTTAATGTTAAGGCGATTATCCACAATGAAACTTTTGTCCTTTTATGCTTGAGAATCTGAATTTTTTTTATCGATCAAATTTATTATCAGGGAATGACTTAGTCCTAATATCTTTCATGTTGTTCACAAAGTCTCTTAACTCTATTTCTTAAAGATATGTTTCATTACAGATTCTTTTAGCTCATTTTTAGTTACTCGGCTTTCATTCTGTAAAAAGAAACTGAGTGTTTTTAACAACTATCCATTACAGAGCAAGATTGCACCTTTTTGATGGATTACAGTATTTTCTTATCAAAAACTGAACTTGGTAAATATCCATGTTGCCCAGCTATTAGGCTGTACCTCTAGGCTCAGATGTTCTCTTCTTATCTCCTCTGCACATTTAATTTACTAGAAAACCCACTGGAAAAATGTCCATTATCCAAAGGGAAAACTTTAAATATATTTGGACCCTTCCAGTTTTGTTGCTTAAACTAATTCAATAATCTACACAGACCATGGCTGTTTCAAATTTTATATTCGAATTAAAGATGAGCATTAGCCAATTTGTGATGCCTTTTCTTGTGTACTAGCCTTATAAATACACAATAAATTACCCTATTTAAACTCTTTAATTTAGTTACCACTGTGGTGTTGGCAATGTTAACCATGAAAAATAATGAGATGACCTATTAACTCTAACTATATTCTTACTACATAATTTATTTAATGCAAATGCAAGTAGAAAATCACTAAATTACAAGGAAGCAATGAAACTACTTTATGTGGGTTCTATGTCCTAGATAACAGATATATCTGGCATTTCCTTTATTCTTTAAATTCTGAAATTAACCCAGGCAATAAAGGCAGTATTGGTGAATGTTACATCATATAGCACAAGGTATTCTAACTAAAATACTGAAGAAAGATTTCTTAATTAAATTCTATGTATTTGTCATTTACATAGACAAAATTTAATAAAATTTCTTCATATGAAACAACAGGTGTCATTATTTGTTTCATTCATAGTCTTCACATCACAGAAGCTTTGTAAATTTGAAGTTATATATCTAGGGTATATACTAATTTACACATTGCATAAAATAAATGTCTGGCAGTTTGAATACCTATTTGTGAATATTAAAACTTTAAGATGTTTAGGGAAAAAAATGTGGCCTAAAGATGGAAGATTTCCAAAACAAGGAATACAAGCAAAAATCTGTCAATAAGTCAGTAATGTTCCTGCCCTTCTAAGCACTTCCTTGAAGTGTAGAAACTAGAATCCTGGCAACTACATTTTTCAAACTGTCTTGCTAACAAAGATCTCTGCTTAGATTCTGCCAATTAAAGGCAGTCCCATGATAGCTGAAAGGTGAGACCAATGAAGAAGACTTTATTTTCCACCAGCAGCCGCAGGCAGGAATGTGATGCTAGCAGGTGTTTGTATGTGTCAGCAGCTTTCCTGAGTCCTTGAATTTCCTGAAAGCCAGCAGTGATCTTCTGACTTTCACTCCCTGTGTATTTCCAAAATCGTCAAAGCCTCTAATTTCTTGTATTGAATCTTAGCTACTCACAATATATAAGTGGCTTCTGTTTTCCTGACCAAATCCTGGTCTCTATAGCAAAACACACTATAAACAAAAATGAGACATTTTGGAAGGAGATATTTATATAACAGTAAAACATACACTCTATAGAAAAGAATCCTAGAAGTCAGTAAGAAAAATAAGTAGCCTGAAAGAAAAATATGGGCAAAAGACAATTTCACAGGAGAGGAAACTTTAGCAGCCAATAAGCATAAGAAAAAATGCTTAACTTAGTAGAAATTAAGAAATGAAAAGTAAAAGCAAAATAATATGCTAGTATACCCTTATAAAGTAGATAAAAATTAACAAGCTGTGCAACATCAAGTGCTGATGACAATTTGCATAAATTGAAACTCTTATAAACTTTGGCGAATGTAAATTGATAAAGTCACCTAGGAGAGTAACTTGGCAATATCTTTTAAAATTCCATTCCTGGATATATCTAAAGTATGCCAACTATACTTTTTGGCCAAATACCAGATGGCTGCTGGTTTGACTTAATATTTAGTCAAAGCTGAATACCACCACCCCAGAATGAAGTATAAATTTATGATGTACAAGACACAAAGTAGCACATTTAATATCACTTTTTAAATTCTCAACAGATTAAAATTTAAGAAAGTCTGTCAGTAATGTATGTTTTACTCAAAACTTTATACATAGGACTCAAAGCATTGGCAATTAAAAAAAAATCCTTTACCTAACTCCTGAAAGCAATTGGAAATGCATAACAACAATTTGTACACGTTTTCTTGTTTAAATTCTTCCATAAACTCAAAACTGCAAGATACTGTCGGCTTAAAGAATTCCTCTAAAGTTGTAGCTTCAAAGTTTGATGTTTGATGTAGTTTAATTAGTGAGAAATACATGTGTATTAATATTTTTGATTAGTTTGATTAGTGAGAAAAAGGAATGCATAATTATTCTTCAACACTTTCTCTTTTTCTTTATTCCCTTTATATTCATTTTTATGTCTAGATCAAGGAGGATTATCATAGCTGTTTTGTATGATCTTAAAGTATTTCTAGTTTATGAATTTTGAGGTGGCAAAATTGACATTCTGATTTATATCCCTTTTCACTTAAATATAAAGAATTCTATAAGACTTTTTCTTGCATGACCCATGACGTAAATGGAATTTAATAAGCATATAGTAAATATACTTCTTAAAAATTATTCTACTTAATATTATGAATTAAATTCACCAAACAATACTATAGAGATTAAAATTGTTATAGCATATCTTTGCCTCTGCATTATTTCAACATTATTAACATTTATGGTTTCAAAAAGTACATTTCTGTAATGTATTTAGCTAACATATTTTCCCAATTTCCTGTTGAACAATATATTCCTTTTTTTTTATTTAGCAATTTGAAAGCTTTTACTTTTGGTATATAAAATTAACGTATCTTTTTTTTTTTTTTTTTGAGACAGTCTCACTCTCTTGCCTGGGGAGAGTGCCTTGGCGTCAGCCTAGCTCACAGCCACCTCAAACTCCTGGGCTCAAGCAATCCGTCTGCCTCAGCCTCCCGAGTAGCTGGGACTACAGGCATGCGCCACCATGCCCGGCTAATTTTTTTCTATATATATTTTTAGCTGTCCAATTAATTTCTTTCTATTTTTGGTAGAGACGGGGTCTCGCTGTTGCTCAGGCTGGTCTCGAACTCCTGAGCTCAGGACTATCCACCCGCCTCGGACTCCCAGAGTGCTAGGATTACAGGCATGAGCCACCGCGCCCTGCCAACACATCTTTTTTAAAATAGAAAATTAACAAAGAATAAACAAAAAGGCAAGAATTAGAGGAAGATAAAATTATAAAGATAGAAGTAGTTGTGGGGGTTAGGTAATTCAGGGCTTTTCTATCATGCTAAAAGTTTGATGCTTAGACAGTAAGTGATGTGTGATCAAATAAAGATTGGAATATATAAGACATTAGTGGAGAGCTAAATTACCAAATATGGCGTAAGAGATGAGAGTGTTTAAGACAAAGAGTAAAGGTGTGGCAGCCTTTTCCCCTGAGCCTGGAGGGGAGGAATTATGGCTGTGATATAGATAAGTTGGAAACTTCCCATTATATTCTGTTAAAATATAATGTAGATTTTACATCTCTTATATATAAGACATGACAATTTTCTGAGGGTGAAAAGTAGGAGGTTATCCAAAGAAGAAAATTTGTGAGAAAGAATTATAGATAACAGGCAAGAAAAACAATTGATATGCAGCACTGAAGTGCAATCTAAGGTTAGAAACACCAATTCAGAATATCATCCATTCACAAAACTGAGTAATTTTCAGGAACTAGATATACCAGAAAGAATTAATTGTATATAATTCCAAGATTAGGTATTTTGGGTGAAGGAGTGATGAAAACAAATGTGCAAACTAATTATGCAGTTTGCATGATCATCTGCTATGATGTTCCAGTAGGGAAATAAAGGTGAAGAAGCCCTTTGGCCTTGTGAGAGGGAAAAAAAATCAATAAATTGGAGATTTTTGATGAGGTTAAAGAGCAAGTGGTAATAAGAACTGAGGACATGAAAGGGAAGGGATATATCAACATGTCTTCACTGATGATTAAATGCTCAAGAATTTGGCTAGATGCTGTGTCTCACGCCTGTAATCCCAGCAATTTTGGAGGCCAAGGTGGGAGGATTGCTTGAGGCCAGGAGTTCAAGACCAGCCTGGGAAACAAACCAAGACCCCCATCTCTACAAAAAATAAAATAAAAAACAAATTAGTTGGGCATGGTGGCAGCATCTGTAGTCCCTGGTAACTACAAGGCTAAAATGGGAAGATTGCTTGAGCCCAGGAGTTTGAGGTTACAGTGAGCTATAATTGCTATCACTACTCCAGCCTGGGCTACAGAGTGAGATCCTATCACTTAAAAAAAAACCCCAAAAACCAAACAAACGAACAAAAAAAACCTCTAGATTTTAACTGAATTTCAAAAATAAATAAATGAATGAATAAAGCATATAAGAGCCCTTTATTTCAAGTTACATCAAAGATGGCTACATCAATTCAGAATATCATCCACTCACAAAACTGAGTAATTTCAAGAACTAGATATACCAGAAACATAAATTTTCAGGTGTAATTCATATTGCTAAACTATGTGCCTTATTTGTGTTATTGTAGTGTTTTGCTGACAAGACAAGACATCACCCTATGAGAACACTTAGTTGTTTATAAACAAATCGAGAGGAATTATGTTGAGGTCAGAATTTAACTACTTATCTTTTGGTAAGCCAAAACCGAAATTAAGTAAGAGGTTAGCAGATTTCGATTGACTCTTGAGGACAAAATGAACTTTGGATCTTTACATGGTGCCTGCCCTATAGAAACACTGTGCATGTGGGAAAGGAGTCATAGAAGTATGGCCGTTTTGCAGCAGTGGAAAATTGGAACCAATATAAATGCTTATGAGCTGGAGAATAAATAAATCAGTTTTGCAATATGTCACCAATGGAATATCAAAGAATAGTTAACATGAATAAATTCTGTGTGTATGTGCATAGGTGCATAAAGGTAAAAATACTACCCACAATACTGGACAATAAATAAAGCCTCGGAAGAATTTTTTAAATGATTTTATTGTTTATAAAATGTATGAATACTTACAAAACATACTATATATTGCTCGTAGACATATAGATATGTGGTAAAAACATATTTGTGAGAATCATATATTGTCAGAATGTTTGCTAGCTCTAAGTAGACAAAAAACAGAAAGAGACTGGAGAAGGATACAAAAGGAGTTTTAACTTGTTTTGCAATATTTCTTAATAATACTTGTGAATATGAATTAATCTGAATTAATATTAATCTGAAGCAACTATGATACAAAACTGGAATCTGATAGAGCTAAAGGGTGAATTTGTTGTTATCTTTTGTATCCTTCTGTAGATTTTAAATAATAGCCTAAAAATAAATTAGAAATGCTTAGATAAATATACTACATGGTGGCAGGAAAGGAATTAGATCTCAGTTTAAGGTATTTGGAGAGTCAAAAGGATTTAGGTAATGGGATTTTCAGTTCATTTTGTACTTGAAACTTATTTCATCAGAGTATCAAATTTCACAAGAAATGGTGAATATTTGTAATATAAGTGATTTTGCATACACATCTTTAATTTTCAGTTTCAAATATTTGAGCTTTTCAATAAAAAGACTGGCAGTTGAACATTTCCATAAAGATAAAACATTTCTGAATATTTATGAATAAGCAACAATAAGTTTACCAAATTGGACTAAATTATATTGTGCTTTGTAGTTTATATACTATTGTCCATGTGCATTTTTATTTATAATGCAAAGTATTTTAAATTATCTAAATTTACAAATAGTACCTCCATTTTGCCTTATCACCAGCAATTACCAACCACCTTTACAGAACATCCAAATTAAAGAAGTATAAATTTGGTAATAAACCTTGAAAAGAGAGCTTGAATTAGACTTTTATTTTGAGAAATGATATAAGGTAAAACTCAAAATTTCTTGCATCTTGAATGATAAATTAAATAGTATGTATGGTAGAAGGAATGCAAACTCGTAATCTTTGAGAAGGGACACTTTAAATGTAGTATTAGTATACAGATTCATGCAAAGTAATATGTCCTGAAATTTTACAATTATTGCCTCTATGTTTTGTCTGGTTGAAAGACTGACTTGCTCGATCATGTATTCTTTACATTTCATTATATATATCAAGATTTGAGTTGACTTCTAGCCTATTCTATGGCTCTGTTTCTGAGGCTGTTTGTGTTTAGCTTATTTTAATATGTGTTCACCCAAGTGGGGTTGTCATAAACTGATCCATACAGGAAATTCTTGAAGCTTTCTTTTTTTTTTTTTTCAACTTGTCTCTTACATTTCAGTTTCTTATTGGTATTATTCTAGCTTATTTTTCAGATAATTGCCTCTCAGAACCCACATTCATTCATGAGCATTATTGAACATCAGCTATGTGCCAGGATTTGTGCTAGATAGGCACAGTGGGAATGAAGGGTAAAAAACAAAATAATTTCAGCCTATGGAAAAACATAGAAAAGAAACAAGTTAAATTAATTTAATTAATTAAATTTAATTAATTAAAATGTGCAAAATAATTCTATGGTTTAACAGAGGAGGGGGTGATTAAGACTTCCTAGAAGAGACAAGGAAGGATGTCTTATGTTCTCTGAGAGCTAATGTTTCCCTCAACATACAGAAATTACAGGATAAGCTTAGTACTTGGAGCTATATAAATTCTTGTAATCTTACATATGTTGTGACATTCTAGGAAGTTAATGACGTAAATTAGTGATTTGATACCAGTGAGCTAATATATGTTTTTTTTCTTTCTGGTTCAAATCTAGATTAATTTGGTCAAGGATCTATGTCTATAAAAGAGATGCAAACCTCTTTCTGATTGTCGTATAATTTTTTTAAAGATACAAGTAAAAATTTTCTTTTTCTCTAACAGTTTTGTCTTGAAATAACAGATTTCACTCATTCATGAGGCTCTCTAAAATATTCTTTATAGATTTTTATTCTCAGAAGCCATAACTGATATAATTTTGTACCTAATTATATCTGGTTTATTCATTATATCATTTATCCTACATTTCTATATTTTGTAAAACATTAAAGACAGAACTACATAACTAGGAAGTTTAGATTTTGATTTTATCGTATTTGGTTTAACTTATGAAGAGTCTTTTTCTAGTCCCTTCAGGATCTTAACAGTGCCCTGTACTATGACTATTGTTTCTTTAATATTCACCTCTACTAATTTTACTCTGAATATGCAAACAAGGTATTCTGAATCTAGACAGATTAGTTGCTGTTAAGTAATGCAATGTTAGTGATGATGATGATAACGATGATATCTGTGTCAGTCCTCCTTTGACGCAGTCCTTACCCCTGTAGCAACATGATGAAAACTTGAAGAAAAAATCTTCTACAGATAGCCAAGGGCAGAAAAAAATGGGCTTGCTCTGCTTAAGGCAGCTTTCTCCCTTTCCTCTCCTAAGAAGAGGGAGAAAAACCTGTGCTCTTTAGAGATGAGATGGAAAGCATCTTGGGTTCTTGCTCTAATCTTTTGGAATGTAAATATATCTCTCCAAGGGCCATAGTAGCCTCCTGTGTTTCCAGCTTTTATAACCTAGTGATGTCTGTAAATTTCTGGGCTTCATCCTCTCTTGAAATGTAAGCATATTCCTCTTTCACAGGCAAATCTCTCTGGAATTCTCTTACTACTCAAGACAGTTGTAAATTAACTTCCTAAGGGTGGTTCTTAGCTCAGGGTCTTAATTTACAGCAAATTCATGCAGAAAGCCCCAACTCTGCAGAAATAAAAATTATTTTCTCTACTCTTAAGAATGACAACATGTAGGAAGCTTCTATTTTCTTTTTCCTGTGAGAATTTTTGAGCACTGCATTTTTTTATGAAGCAAGTAGAGAATAAAAACTCAGAGTTCATTAAACTGATTACTATGCTATTATTACCTCTTGATAAAGCATATTTTAAATATAAGACTGTTCACTTTCTTCTAAGGTTATACATGTAAAGCAATCTAAAGTTATATTTGCAATGGGTGTATTTGTTACTTGGGTAATTACAATTTTACATATTTTGTCTGAATTTTAAAATTTGGATGATATCATCCTAGTAGCTAGATTGGTTCTGAAAAAAATAAGTTCTCTTCCCACAACCCTTCTGACTCCAAATGTGTATGTTTCTTCTTTACACCACCCAATTTTCCAAGTCTCTGGCGTAGGTGTGGAAAGATGCGATACCTTTCCTCACCCATAGTAGCGGTCATGCCTACACTCCTATAACAAAAGACAGGTCAACAAGAGTAAAGCATAGCCAATGTATTTGATCAAAGTTTTACATGACACAGGAGCCTTTAGAAAAGATGACTCAAAGACCCAGTGAAAACTGATTTTATGCTTAGGTTCAGTGAAGAATGAACAGCCTTGTAGAAATGTAATTGGACAAACAGGGTTGGTTCTAATGATAATAAACTGAGGGGGGTTAACCCAGCAAGGCTGTTCAGATTCGTCTTGACCTCTTTGTGCAGCATTCCTTCCTTTAGGGTATGGGGCAGGACCCCTATAGAATGAAGGTGTACAAGGGAGAAGGGAGAAAGTGATTTTTTTAGGTTTTATGGCTTGCTTTGGAGAAGAAGGCTTTTAGTTTCTAAGACCCATCTTGGGGAAGAGGAATTCTGGTTTCTATGACTTGCTCTGAGGGAGAAAGAGGGGTAAGAGAGGGCAGGAGAAGATTAGAGAGACCTTGCTTCTGAGGCCTCCTAATCTCCTTTAGTTCAAAGTACTCAAGATGACACGGTGCCATACTTTGGGGAATTGTGTTCTGAGCCCCAACACCGGACACCAACTTAATGTCCAATGATTCAATTCAGTTCTAACACTACCTATAATTAGTGCAGGCCCCACAAGTTAAGGGTTCCGCTCCACAAAACTGCCCCCACTTCAGACACCAATTGCAAGTCTGGGCCTCTTTTACTTCTGACTGATCAGCTATAAACTGGGGATTGCCGCAATCCCCTTTTGGGGTTTAATAATTTTCAAGAATGCTCACAAAACTCAGGGAAACATACTGGTTTATTATAAAGGATACAAATGAAAAGCCAAACGAAGAGGTACATAGGTGAGGTCCCAAGTGCAGGAGCTTATGGTCCCATGGATTTGGGGTACATCACCCTTCTATCATGAGGATGTATTCACCAACTTGAAAACTCTCAGAACCTCTCAGCCTATGGGTGTTATGTCTAATCACATGGTTAGTTCCTCTGGAAACCAGCCCCCATTCTCCAAGAATCACCTCATTACGGAAACTCAGGTATGGTTGAAAGGAGCTTATTATGAATAACAAAGATTCTCCTCTCAACCCCAGCACTCAGGAAATTCCAAGTTTTAGGTGCTGTATTCCAGGAACCAGTGACAAAGACCAAATATGTATTTCTTATTATGTCACAATATTGTCACAATATATTATTAATTCTAAATCATTTGAAGTAGGCAGGAAGCTTAATACTACAAGCCATGATATTGTCAGAGATCAGGGAGTATCACTGACAAATTTGAAAAATACAGCAAATTCTAATTTTAAAGAAAAAAGAGCCTTCTGTGGTTATTGTGTACTATCAAAATTAAATATGGTAAGAGTAATATAACTAGGGAAAGGTATGTAATCCTATTAAAAATAATAAAGGAATGGGACAATTTATACAGTTTTAAAGCCTCCTACTCAATTTTGCCTTTAATCAATTTACATTTTTCTCCCAGGTTTTGAACTTTCACATTGTGAAGATCCTGGCATTCCACAATTTGGATACAAGATCAGTGACCAAGGCCACTTTGCTGGTAGCACTATCATTTACGGATGCAATCCAGGCTACACTCTCCATGGAAGTAGCCTTCTCAAGTGCATGACAGGGGAAAGAAGGGCATGGGACTATCCCCTGCCTTCCTGTATTGGTAGGATACGCTTTTAGATTTTCATCAATTATTTATATGAAGATGTTATCAAAATATACTCTCTATTTTCAAGTGATTCTCTCTGTCCACATACAACTTATACCTTATATAAAGCACTTAATGTACTCACAGCTTAAATTTATCAAACGAAAATTCATTGAAAGAGTTCATTTCATGATCTTATCAATGTGTACATTTTTGAAGGGATAGCATGGTCTGTATGAAATCATTTTATTTCTGCCATCTTGATATAAAATTTAACTTTGTACAAAAATGTAAGACTTTTAATCATGCGCATTTATTGAATTATATCACCCAGATTTGTTTTAATTTACAAAATTATAGCACATTGTGGAATCAAAGTGAATTTAAAAAAAAAAGTAACCCATCATCAATGACTTCAAAGATGTTCTTTATATATATACTTTTTAAAAAATCTAAGAAAATGTGTTTGTTTTTCTTATGTGCATAACAATCAATTTCAACATGAAAAGACATGAGTCAGTGACATAAGATATATTGCCTACGTGAAGCTAAGAGGTGGAGGTGGAAGAGCAGCTAGACAACTATAGACAAGGATTGATAGAGTCTTCTTTTTTTTTTTTTTTTCTTTTCTGCTCGAAAGGTCAAGTAGGTGCCAGGTTGGAATACTAGGATAACGAAAGAGAACAACTTTTAATAAAATACTAACTCTTCCCTAGGAAACAAGCACAAAGTGCTTCTTTAGCTGTTCTATTTCTTGATGGCATTTATGGTTGCAGAAATCCATTCTGTGTCAGGTCCATATGGATAAAATTGGCTTGAACCTTTTTTTAAACAACTTTATTGAGGTATGACTGATATATAAAAAAATAATATTTACAATTTGATAAGTTTGGAGACCTAAACCTTTTGAGACGTGGAAAATTTCTATCACTGGTGTTTTGTATGGTCAAAATAGGAATCATCACAAAACTTGCTAGAATACAAATAGAAAAAAATGAAATTTTAGTCATTACAGGCTTTGCAACTATTTACACAGTGTTTTTGCTGCCATGAGGCCTCTGTTGGTTTATCACAACGTTGATTCATGCAGAAAACAAACATGTTTTTATCTAACCAAATGCAATCATAGTTCTTTCTTTTCAGATGGCATCTGAATTTTGGATAGATCATGAGGGTAATACCTAAAATAATAATCAAACTATATTGCCAAAGGCTTAAAATTCTGGAATATGATCAACAATCAGCCCATTGGCATTGATTGTGAGAAAAATGTGCCACTGATTAATTTTCTCTGATGTTGTGTTCTTTGATGTGATCATGAAATATGTTCAGAAAAGCATTAAGGGCTATAATTGCACAAAACTATAAACTTGTAAGTATTGACTTGACATGCTGGCTTTAAGATTAAAATAAAAAACAAATACATTAAAAGCATATATTTTCTATGTGTGTTGAACCAAGCTGAAGACATTCTCTATTTTCTGAAAAGATTTTGTACAAATGAAAAGACATTTAGTCTGTGATCAGAAGAAGATTTTAATTATGTTTGCAATAAATCAATGCATTTTATTTTTATAAATATCCCAAATCAAAACTTAGTGACTTGATACTACACAAGATTTCATGGGAAGGGCAAATTATTGTTTTAATGATGGATGATTAAATTTAGCAGCTGTAAACAGTTGGACACATGGTGAGTAATGCTGATGATTTCCATGATAACAGAAGATGAAATTCTATTTTAGATGGTATTCTCTACTGGCAACAAGTAATAGCTTTACCAGCTGGCCTAAGATTATAATTTTCTGTGCCCATTAGCCTTAAATGTCTATATGGTTATATTTTTGTCTTTGTCAAATAAGAAAGCTTTTCTCTATTACTTAGATTATTTCTAGGTAATTATGTTTCTGAAGCTTATACATTGATCAAACAAAAATTAATTTTTGAAGCACCATAGATGGAAGGATTTAACCTGTATCCCATCTTTAAACACAACATTTCATTTTCATCCTGCAAATATAAGTCTTCTATCAGAATATGAACTCCAATATCACAGTATATCACACTGGCTTATTTGAGGTCAAAATACTAAGTAATATTTACAGCAAAGAAATATGGGGAAAATGAGCTATATTTAAATTCAAGATGCAATATAGTACATAAAACTCCAATTAACTAAAAATTAATCTGGAGGAATAAAGTATGAACTCTGTTCTCAAAATACATGTAATGCCAATAATAGTGATAAATTATAAAAGATGGAAAATGAATTAATATAGTTGTATAGTTGTAGGTTGTCCAACAAGATTTTTGTTAAAAAAATGAAAAATCATAATAAGTGATGGTGACATCTTAAATACTAGTATTTTTCTTACTTCTAAGCATCTAGGTTTTTATTTAAATTAGATGAAATTAAGATTGTTATACAAAATAATATCTCCTTAGTCCTCTATGGGTGTATCAGTCAAGGTTCTCCAGGGATATAGAAACAATAGAATATCTCTATCTATCTATCTCTACCCACTTCTATATCTATCTGAAGATATTTCTTTATTTTAAGGAATTGATTCATGCAATTGTGGGGGCTGGTAAGTCCAAAATCCATAGGTCAGATCAACAGGTTAGAAACTGAGGCATGAGTTAATGCTGTAGTTTTAAGGAAAAATTTATTTTTTTCCTAGAAAAAGATTTTGCTCTTCAGGTCTTCCACCTGATTGCTAGAGGCCTACCCACATTTTTTAGGGTAATTTTCTTTACTTAAATCACACTTAGATCACTATTTGATCAATATATGGGGTACCATCACTTAACCATAGTGACACATAAAACTCATCATCACAGTGTAGTACAATGTAATATCTAAACTCTTTGAAACAAATTTACATATATGCAGCCTATAAATTTCATCCATTACATTCTAGTGTTATCGGGTCTCTTCTAAATGCTCAAACTTTCCATCTTTGACCTTCTTTGATTAATAATAATAAGAAGAAACAAAAAGTTTAATTCAGTCATTGAATCTAAGATAGTATGAAAGTTACCAGAATCAAAATGGAGTCACTCATGTTAAAAACTGTTACAAATAGAGCCAAGGAAGGCCTTGAAGGAAGTGTTCTCGTGCACAGTGCCTGATAACGAGAATTATCGCAAAAGACTCAAATGTACAATGCATTAGACATTGTTTTCCTTGTTTCTAGGGTTTAGAGACGCAGCAGTAACGCTAATTAGAATACTTAGTTTCTCTCTTCTCCAATACAGAGAGTTCTTCCTAGATTGTCTGCTTATAGAAGACTCCAGACATCCCAACAATGTTAAATATTATTGAAATGGAGAGGGAATCCCCCAAAAGATAAAATTTTAATTATATTGTATGACAATACTTACATTTTTAATTCAATAAATTTTATAAAAATTAGAGATCACATTAAATCAAAACAAACTAGATTTAACTGAAGTACGAAATCTAATAAAAAATGTCGCTTTGACTTTTGGGAGATTAAAAGGGAAAGAGTAGAATGATTTAAAGGGGAATAAAAGGACAATGAAATTTAGAAGGCCTGAGGGACTGCAGTAAAGATTAGTTTTCCTCAGAGGTCGGGTAGCTAGATGATGAATTATTCAGCCTATGATTCGCTAGCGGTGAGCAACTTGCCATCTGTTTCCCTTTTAAAATTATCATTATTTAACAACAGATCTTAAAATGTTTGGAAGCCTGTCTCAGACGTTTTGAGTGTGTCCTTTTTTAATTCCCCAATTAGGTTTGTTTTATTGTCTTTTATGTGATCTAACTAGAGACTCTACTATAATCATATACTATATTCTTCTTTCAATAAGTACTTTAATCTGAAAATGTTTCTATAAGTGTATACTTTCAAGGAGGATAATATCAATCTTTTTCTCCTTAATGCGAAAAATATATACTCTTGGAAAATTTGCAGATTGTTTTGAAAGATTGACATTAAATTTTGACTTATATTTTTATCACTTTTTATTAGCTGAATGTGGAGGTCGTTTTAAAGGAGAATCATCAGGAAGAATCCTATCTCCTGGTTATCCTTTTCCCTATGACAACAATCTGCGTTGCATGTGGATGATTGAGGTAGATCCAGGAAACATTGTCAGGTAAATGGATTTCATTTTCTCAAAATTACTAGGAAATCTGAATTACCTCATCAGCCCCTATATGAAATCAATATCAAGATTTTTCCTTATTTTTAATGTTGGCAAGGGAAAATTTGGTTTTTGTGTGCTTAAAATATGAAAAAATGTATTTGTTAGCAGGATTTATTGATTTATCTGTAGCAGTAACCTCTATAACCCCTTAGAAGGAAGCTTTTTATAGTTATAGGAGGGCACAGAGATTGAGAATTTTTCCTGCTTCTTGTGAACATTGTTCTTTCAATTCTTGATGACTCAAGATGCTGAATCTACCATTTGGTAAATATACAAAGTTGTGCAGGACACTATCAGAAGTGCACAAGAAATAAGAATAGAATGGGACTATTAAATATCATTTTCTGTCTTCCTTCTCCTTAGGCACATTTCTGAAGCATCTGCTCTCTGCCCCTTTAATTGTGTTAGATTCTCCTTTACTGGAGAGTTTAGTTAGGTGGCTCACAATTCTTCACATTGTTGCCCCTTACCTGAATAAAAAATGATCATTTCCTAAATCAATATCTGGTTTCCAAGATCTTTCATGGGCTCTCGGTCCAAGTTTTACTATTATAGCTTTGATGTATAAGCTAGTTAGTGTGTTATCACTCACAAACAATAACTTAAAACTTAGAAATTGCTACTTTATGTAAATGTGGTTTCGGACGGGCTTCTAAGTGGTGTACTCCCATGCATTGATGGATGCAGTATGAGCTAGTACATCACTTATGCAAGGCAATGTGCAGAACTCAAAATGGGCTACACTAAATCCATCCCCAGCTTATTTTTCTTTAGTTTAAATCATGCATTGTTTCATTTAAATATTAGAATTACTAATCTTAAAAATATTAAATTTTACAAGATTCTGGGATTTTTTTAAATTAAAGAACCATATTTGATATTAAATTGCAACCCAATTTTAAAGCTCTGGTAATTCACATAGCAAACATAAACACTGTATACAGAGTTGAACATGTTGGTATAATCAGAATTCTAATTTTTACACTGGACATAAAAAGCACCAGATGCTAATTTTGCCTAGATTAAACATAAAGAAGAATGTATTTAACATGAAAGAGTGGTAAAAGTACTGTGGAGTCACATAAATTGAGTTCAATTTACGACTCTGCCACCCTTTGGACAATTCTTTAATCTATCTAAACACCATTTGCTGCATTTGTAAAATTGAGGTAAAAATTGTTCTTACATCATTGGGTTATTATAACAATTAAACCAAGAAAGTACATTTTGCACAGTGCCTGGCATATAGAAGACCCTCTGTAAATGTCACTTGCTGTTGCCACAGTTAAAATTCATGAACACTGAAAAGAATATATACTTGACGTGTCTGTAATTTGAAAAGGTGATGTAATCGTGTATTTAATCCTATTCTAAAGAAATAAATTATGCGGCTCAAGAAAAAATCATTAACATTCTGTATGTTGTATACAGAGTTCATTTTTTAATCTCATAGCAAAAAAATAAATAGTAAAAGCCACAATACATATTTATTCTATTTTTTATTTAAAATTGAATCATTGTTTAAAATAATCAGTGATATATGGTTCTTTCACAGCCTGCAGTTTCTTGCTTTTGATACGGAAGCATCACATGATATACTCCGAGTTTGGGATGGTCCACCAGAAAATGAAATGCTCTTAAAGGAAATTAGTGGATCTCTTATTCCTGAAGGAATCCATAGCACCCTCAACATAGTAACCATCCAGTTTGACACGGATTTTTATATTAGCAAATCTGGATTTGCAATTCAGTTTTCAAGTGAGTTTTTTTTTTAACTTCTTAAATGCAAAATAGGAAGGCTAACATTTAAATAGTACTGTTAATTTTACTATCCAAAATTTTAATTTTATTTAATAATTTTAAATATTCTTATTTCTGGTCTCCCTATTCCTCTGTAGTTAAGGTAAAATACACTTGGAAAAAAGAAATACAATTAATTTTGAATATTAATTGTAGGGGCCTTCTCTCCAATTGTCAAGCCAGTTATTCTTAAAATAAAGATGTGTTAAAATAATTCAGCTAATAAAATAATTACATCACAAAAGCTTACAATCTGGACATACCATAAAACTGTATGTTTTAAAATGTGAAATTTTTATTAGATAAGGAAATGAATACTTGCCATTACAAAAAATGCAACCCTACATTTTTACTAATTTTATTTTTCTTCTTTAAAGATCTTAATTTTATATTCACAGATATCTTCAAAAAATATTTCAAACTACTTTAAAATTAAAGATTTCCTATAACAATGAATTGCCATTCATTGTAAGTAATTACCAGTGTCCTTGGTTTTTTCTCCTTTTTTCTTTTTATGGCACTGCTAAGTGGCTAAATATATGTTGTTATGTAAAAGGGATTTTAGTTTAGTGGTTGGATAAAATGAGTGAAAACTTAAAAATTTTAAATGCTATTTTTACTTTTATTGCCAATGCACATTTTTTTGAGAAAATTATCTAATGGATCTTCTATCTATATAGTCTTAAAAGTTCTATTAACAGAAACCTATCAAGGTTTCCAAGATCACCTATGAAAAGAGTAAAAATCAGTACTATACAAATGTGCCTGAATTAAAGTCCTGGCTCCTTACTAACTATTGACTTTGGGCACCTTACTTCCTCACCCAGGGCAGAATTTTCTAATTGACATAGGAATAATAATACTCATCTCATAAAGAGGTTATTAGATGTAACACAATCAGATGTGCACAGCATTTAGTATTGAATATGTATTTGGTGCCTAGTAAACTATTATTTTACATGAATAAATGTAAAATGGAAATGCTTTGAAACTAATAAAAATAATGAAAAAAAGCATGAAGAACTTTTAAATGTCAAAAAAATACTGTTTTAGGCAAACAAATCAGGCAATGCAGTTAAACAATTGACTTGGCAGACTTTCTCATCATGGAACACAGTTGTTTAACACACTTCACTATCACAAATGAAGTGATTTGTATTATATAAACCAAGCTCATACAAAAGAGAAGCATAAGTTGGAAAGTCAATATTTGTAAATTTGGACTTTAATTATACCTTTTGAGAAAAAGAAAAAAAGAAATGAAAAAAGAAAATTATCATATAATTGGTGAACCTAAATGACTCCTAATAATGGCTTCCAAATACATACACTGAGATTCAGAAAGTCTGTTAATTTGTTCAAGGTCATACTACTAGCAGATGTCTGGAGCTGTGACTCAAACTCACATGTCTAAAAGGAGATTAATATCATGCTTAGTACACAGTAAATGCTTAGCAGTTAACTATTATTATGCTATCATTATTCTAGATGCATGTGTTAAATGCTAGAGGAAATGGAAGGCTTCCACTTATACATTATTAGTTGCAACGAAGTTCTGTATCTTAATTAGCTTGGCTTTCTGATTATGATTCCAAGCACCACATCAAAGGTCACTCTCAAAAAGCAGGTGATACATAGGAGTGAAGCAGCAGGAAGGAATGAAGGAAAGCTGGAGCAAGTGCATGTCCATTCGAAAGGGACAGTTGCCCCTTCCAGTTCTAGCCATTTTGCCCTGCAGGAAGACAGGTAAATTTTAAAGAGGATCTTGAAATAAGAAATTTTATACAAAGTCGTTTAATTTTCTAAGTAAACAAGTAGTATTAAAGAGAAAGTAAACGGACTATAGGACAATAAGCCAGTACTGTGGGTCAAATTTGGCTTGCAGAGTTTGCCAATTCAGTGCCTTACTTAAATTCCTCTTACCTAGATAAATCTATTTCATCCTACTCATTCATTCATTCATTCACTCACTCATTCAGTGTAAGAGAGTCAATTAAGGACCAGACATTAAGCATATTTATCTCCAATTAATTCTCGAATGCATCTTCCCTTTCACTCAGGCAAATCTTAATTTCATAGACACACACACACACACACACACACACACACACACACACTGCTGCTTTCTATCACCAACTTTTTTCACCTTAAATGTTTTTTCTGCTCCCTTGTACTTAAATTCTGCTCATTCTTCTAGACTCAATGCCATGAATCCCCTTTAGTAAAACATTTTATGACTATTCCAGCCCATATTCCTTTCACTAGCCGTATTTTTGTTTCCACATAAAGATCAGAATAAATGGTTTAGCAGTTCATTGTTCTTAGGGGTTTTAATTACGTGATCTTTGGTCCCCCAAATATATCGCGAGTACTTGAAATGTCTATATAGAACAAAAATTTTGTTTAGGGTAATCATATAATTTACTGTCCAAACCGAAGATGTTTTTGAGAGTAAAAGGGGACACTATTATTAACAAAAAATTAAGCTCAGCTATAGGCACAAATCAAGACAGTCCTAGACAATCAGGAAGTATTGTCATTTAATTGTCAGACTTTTATTTGGGCCACCTTCTCCCCCTCCCCCACCACAACTCGCATTCCTCTTTTGAGCAAAAAGCTGTTGCTTATTGAAAGTGAAAAAGCCAATAAAAAGGAATGAGTCAGGCAATGGTAGCATAACAGTTTTCACAAATGAATACAACAGATGAAATGTATTTCACTGAACTTGGTGCAAAGTG
>RJWJ010001040.1:0-154529 GCA_004363605.1 Indri indri
AAAAAAAATTGAAAAATAATCACAAGCCAAAAAATGTGTTTGAAAGACTGTACAATAAAAATAAAACAAAAAGTGTCAAAGTGAAATGTCAGAGATTTCAACTGTCAAAACTTAATACTTAAGGAAATTGAATATTTCATACTTAATCACCTAATAGATAACACTTGATTAAGGCTTCTGAGCCATGATACTTAGTCCCAATCCTGCTACTAGTTGGCTACCTGAGCTTTGGCAGGCATCTGAACTTCCTTGTTTCTCTGGTTATGTGTCATTAATATAAAGAGGTTGGACTTGGATAATAACCAAATTTCCTTTCTAGCTCGCCCATTTAATGCTCTATACTACCACTACTGATCTTTTTCAAATATGCGATATCTCTTAATCATCTCCATTTCTTTCCTTCTGCAGACAGAATAAAATTTAATCATGAAAAGCATGGTTTACATTGATCCTTACAATCTCATTCCAAATAACCATTAGGGCTCAACCCAGATTCCTGACCCTACCATATACTTTTCATCTAGCCATTTCTAGAAAGGATCATTCTGTTTGATGACTCCATGTCTTTTCAAATGTTATTCCACTTATCTCAAATGTGTGTATAGATTTCAACACGATAGTTCAAGACCCAGTTCAAATATTACTTTTTCAGAACAGTTCTACAAAAATTTTTAGTTCCTCTTCTACCGTGTTCAATAGAACATTGTTCATAGATCTATTATAATACTTAGTCATGTTATAAACTATCCTTAATATAACTTTCTCCCCACCAGACTGAGGCTCTCAAAAAATAGGAATTGTGACTTTTTCTTGTTTCTACATCATCTTTGTGCCTGTCATAATAAAAGTCAAATGAACAAATAATTCACTCTTTGAAGGAAAGAATTCTTTTCATCCTTTTAATATTTTATATGATATTCAATGGTTTTTAAAACTTGGAGTTCACACTTTGGAAAAAACAAAATAAATACATTGTCTGACATAGAAAGACCAAGATAATTTGCCACTCTCATTAAAAAACTCTCACTAAAGGAAATATTAAAAGATGCAGTTTAGCAAGGAGAAAAATAAACATAAAGGGAATTGTGGGACTTAAGAAATAATAATAAAAAAGATAATTTATCAAAATTCACTTTAAAATAAAAACTAATTGTATGTTTTAAGAGGATAAAGCTAACAGTAAGATCTAGACTGCAATAATAAATGAGATAAAGAGTTGTTCTGTACATATTTAAAGTACACTAAAACCTATTTTCAGTCGTGGAGGATAGAAATATTGAATTACTTCAGAGTTTGTTAAGAAAAAATTTAGTCAAATAAGTAAGTTTAAAATTAAAAATAACCACCAAAACACAAATTTAATTAATTTGATTTCAAAACAACAGAGGAGGAATAACAGAGAACGAAATTAATAAACATTTGGGAGACCAAGGCAGGAAGATCGCTTGAGGCCAGGAGTTCAAGATCAGCCTGTGCAACATAACAAGACCCCATGTCTACAAAAAAATTTTTAAAAAATTAGCCGGGCAGTGGCACACACCTGTAGTCCCACCTACTCGAGAGACTGAGGCAGGAAGACCATTCAAGCTCATGAGTTTGAGGGAGCAATGAGGTATGATTGTACAACTGCTCTCCAGTCTGGGTGACACAGTAAAACTTTGTCTCTTAAAAAAAAAAAGAAATTAATAAACAAAAGTTACTAAATAAGATGAGATAAGCACATCTAAGAAAATCAGTAATATGATATATGTAAATATATTAAACTCAGCTATTAAAGACAAAGATTATCAAATTGAATAAAAGAACAAAATTCAATTGTGTGCTACTAGTTGTATGCAAATCCACAAAAGTTAGAAGTGAAAAGATTTTTTTTTTAATGTATTCCACTGGGAACCAAAAAAAAAAAATCCTATCTCTCACCATTTACAAAAATTAATTCAAGATGGATAAAAGACTTAAATATAAGGCATGAAACCATAAAAATTCTAGAATAAAATGTAGAAAAAACTCTTCTAGGCATCAGCCTAGGCAAAGAATTTATGACTAAGACCCAAGGCAATTACAGCAACAACAAATATAAATAAATGGGACTTAATTAAATTAAAAAGGTCTGCACAGCAAAAGGAAATAATCAACAGAGCAAACAGACAACCTTCAGAATGGGAGAAAATATTTGCAAAATATACATCCAATAAAGGGCTAATATCCAGAAGCTACAAAGAACTCAAGCAAATCAGCAAGAAAAAAATAATCCCATTAAAAAGTGGGCAAAAGGCATGAACAGAAGTTTTTCAAAAGAATATAGACAAATGGCCAAAAATCATATGAAAAAATGCTCAATGTCACTAATCATCAGGGAAATGCAAATTAAAACCACAGTGAGATATTACCTTATCCTTGTCAGACTGGCTATTACTAAAAAGTCAAAAAAGAATAGATGCTGGTGTGGATGCAGAAAGAAAGGAACATTTATACGCTGTTTGTGGGACTACAAATTAGTACAACCTCTATGTAAAACAGTATGGAGATTCCTCAAAAAAATAAAAACAGACTTACCATTCAACCCAGCAATCCCGCTACTGGGTATCTACCCAAAAGAAAAGAAGTCATTTTATCACAAAGACACCTGCACTTGAATGTTTATTGCAGCACAATTCACAATTGCAAAGATGTGGAATCAACCTAAGTGCCCATCAATTCATGAGTGGATTAACAAAATATGGTGTGTGTGTGTGTGTGTGCGCGCGTGTGTAATACACACACGCACACACACCAAGGAGTACCACTCAGCCATAAAAAGAAACTAACTAATGTCCTTTACAGCAATATGGATAGAACTGGAGACCATTATCCCAAATGAGGTATCTCAGGAATGGAAAAACAAACACCACATGCTCTCTCTAATAAGTTGGAACTAATCGATGGGCACAGAGAGAAGTAAAAGTCGTTGGAAATCGAGAAGGGAGGAGTGGGGGAGGGGAGGGGTAAAAAGCTACCCAACAGGTAAATGAACCTATTCGGGTGATGGGCACATTAATAGCCTGGACTTAAGCATTATAAAAGCTATCCATGTAACAAAAGTATTTGTAACCCCTTAATATTTTGAAATAAAAGAGATTTGTTATAGCAATATTAATATCAGACAATATCAGATTTAAGGTAATTGCTTTAATGGGAATAAAGAAAGACTTCATTTTAGTAAAAATAATAATAAAGACATAACTCATAGATGTGTGCTCCTCACATTAATCAGTATTTTTAATCAATAAAGATTGATACACAACTGAATAAAATTTAAGCGAAAGTGATTATTAGACAGTTATAAAATATATATATTTTACTCACTCATCCTTAACTGTTATTACATAACAGTTAACCTAAACTTAGACAACTATCCACAGTTAAAGTTAACTCTTCTTTCAACTTTTCATCTCTGTACTTTGTGAATAAAATAAAAGGACTTTTCTCTTTTATATAATAAATATATCTCTCTGGTCCAACTGAGACTTCAGGGGTTGAAGATCTGCATAGCTAGAAAAACAGTCACTGGAGCAAAGCTTAAGTGCTAATGCTTTACTAAACAATGCAAACCCAGGGTGGTAAAAGTGAGGGAAGGGGTAAGTGAAGCAGGAAAGAATAGGAAAAGATTCAAGAAGGTGCATTTCCAATATGGTGTTGCTTCAAACACACACGGCTATTAGGCTATACAGACACATCAAGCCTTAAATCCTCTACAGAAGCGTTGGGGGCGTAGAGAGGGAATTTTTTCCTGGTTCTTCCTCTTTCTTATCCTCAGTGGTCAAAGTTCATTCCAGAAGGAGCTAAATGTTTCACATTTCTGGTCAGCATCACCTAGTCCTTCTGAAAATCTGTGCCTGCTTCAAAGCTCTTCAGAGTCTAGAGGAACCAGAGACCCTGAGAGATGGCCTCACAACCTAACTGCATGGACCACAAAAACTGAGTTTTCCAGTAAGTGGCTGGGCAGGGCAAGTGAATAAGGTTCAGAGAGAAGGTAAGACTGAGATGATCTGAGGCAGCATATAAGAAATGTCTGATATAACCAAAAAGCCCTGGACTCACCCAATAGCTGTAAGTCTTTGGATAAATCACTTAATATTGTTGTATTATTTAAGATTCAGGTTGGACTGTGTATTAGGGTTCTCCAGAGAAACAGAGCAAATAGGATACATACAGATAGATAAATAAGTGATATTTATGACTGGGCGCGGTGGCTCACGCCTGTAATCCTAGCACTCTGGGAAGCTGAGGCGGGAGGATTGCTTGAGCTCAGGAGTTCGAGACCAGCCTGAGCAAGAGTGAGACCCTGTCTCTACTAAAAATAGAAAGAAACTGTCCAAACAACTAAAAATAGAAAAAATTTGCTGGGCATGGTGGCGCATGCCTGTAGTCCCGGCTACTCAGGAGGCTAAGGCGGGAGGATCACTTTAGCCCAGGAATTTGAGGTTGCTGTGAGCTGGGCTGACACTATGGCACTTTAACCCGGGCAAGAGAGTAAGACTCTGTCTCGAAAAAAAAAAAAAAAAAAAAAAAAGAATAAAAAAAAAGATATGGGAATTGACTCACATGATTAGATTATGGAGGCAGAGAAGTACCACCATCTGCCTTCTGCAATCTGGAGAGCCAGGAGAGCCAGTGGTATAATTCGGTGTGAGTCCAAAGGTCTGTGAGCCAGGGGAGCCAATGGTTAACTCTCAGTCCAAGGCAGAAGGCCTGAGGGACTGGGCAGGGGTCGGGGGCAGTATGCTGGTGTAAGCGCTGGAGCGTGAAGGCCATAGAACCAGGAACTGCAGTGTCCAAGGGCAAGAGAAGATCATTGTCCCAAGTCAAGAAGAGAGAACAAATTCACTCTTCCTCCACCTTTTTTTTCTACTGGGCCCTCAAGGAATTGAATGATGCCCACCCACATTGGTGAGAGTGATCTTTACCCAGTGTACTGTTTCAAATGCTAATCTCTTCCAGAAGCACCCGCACAAATATACCCAGAAATAATATTTTACCAACTATCTGGGTATCACTTAACTCAGCCAAGTTGACACATAAAATTAACCATCACAGATAGATCTCTGAGGTCCCTAGAAATCAAACTATTAGTAAAATTTCTTTTATCCATGCCCAGCAAACTTTTTCCCTATCACTGTCTGAGAACATTAACTACCTTTTAAGATCCAAGGGAAAGACAGCATGATTTTGCATTGTGTATTGAATCATGTGATTTACTGAAGCAGATACTTACAAGATTTATGACATTCAGAGTCTACATCTTAAATGCCTTACTGGCTTGAAATTGAATAACTAATGCTTGCATTCTCCCTTACTTGATCTTCCTAGGTAAGAGAAAATAAACACTTTCAAAATGTTTTCTTTCTATTTGCAAATTATCATGATTAAAGGTGAGTTTTTACAGACCTAATTTTCTCGCCGTGAATTAAGGAAGTAGCATATAAACAATTATTCTTTCAAATTCTATGCGAAGGAAGGGCAATGTTGTTGTGCTTGGTAGTTAGAGTACTAAACCGAACTGTATGTCCAAAAAGATGTCAGTTTTGTTGTACAGCTATAATGCTATAGTTGGCAAAACCATGAGTGCTGAGGGATGAGGGTGATGTTATAAAATTGGTATCTTACCATTTGGATGTATACAATCTTATATTCTCTTTTTCTACTCATATTTTAAAATAGTCTTCAAAAATATGAATCATTTGACTGCAAAAATAAAACGTAAGGAATCTTTAAGTTTTAGATTTCTAGCATTGCTAACCTATAGTTAGTGACTGGTTTAAGTCTTCCTTATATAACAATGCCTAATTTTCAACATTAAGCAAAACTTCTAAGAAACATTTATCCCTAGTCCCCCATTATATTTTCATGTCTAAGTTGCCTGCCAATTTTTATTATTTGTATTTTTCACAAAATGTTAATTCTAATGTGCTTATTATACTTCATATTCTGCTCTTTCGGTTAGCTTTGTTATGTAAATAGTTTTTCTTATTCTTAGTTTTTAAACTTTCAAATTTTAAGATTAGATAACATTCCAATAATTTGATATTCCATAGTTTACTTGACCATTGCTGTAATCATTTTGTTTTCTCATTTTTATCTTTAAAATTTTGCTTCCTCAGATATCTCTGAAAAAGTGTTGACCTTAAAAATTTACTTAAATTCCTAGTAATGGGATTATAAAAATCCAATATTTTATAAATCTTGCTAATTTCTTGTAAATGGCCTATTTTTCCTTCTTAAAATATGCTTTAAAATTTTTCCTTTTGTCTTTTTTATTTGTTATTTGTGTTATGCATTTTTCTTTACTCTTTGCATTCTTTTACATGCCTTCAGGCTATTGATTTCCTTAGAGACCTGTCAGCATTTCCTTCTGTCCTCGACTAATTTCTGTCACTGATTTCTCTTTTACTTTGATGTTCTATGAAGTTCAATTTACTCTGATGCCCACAAGAAAAAAGCTATAAAAATGATAACAGCTTGCATAAACTTTCAAAGCATTACATGTAAATACCTGCCTGTCTTCAAAGGAGTTGCCATAGATTTTTTTTTGGTTCAGACATTTCACTATTATGTAATGTACTTTCCTTCTTTTGAAATTGTCTTGAAAATCAGCTTATTTTTCTGATAGTCACAATAAATTTTTATTTTAAGCCAACAAGTTTGGAGGTAATTTGTTACATAGCAATAGATAACTAAAATCTGAAATTGATAGTTAATTTATCCTATTTTTGGAAAATTAGTTTATTTTCAGTTTTATGCTTTTGCTAATGATTCTGGAGAAAACATTTATATATAAATCTAGATAAATATATGATTATTGCTTTAGTATAAATTTCTGTAAATAGAATTACTAGGATGAAGAATATAAATACATTTAAGATTCTTGATATGTACAGCCAAATTTCATCCTAGAAATACTATGACAAATTATACTCCTACCAAAAATGTAAAAGGGTGCCTGTATAGTCACATCCTCTCCAACATGGGTATTTAATATTTTAAAAATTAGTTGTCAACATGGTGGCCAAAAGTGGAAAGTTGAATTTCTTGGATGAGACAGGGTGAACCTATTACTTTCAGATGATCATTTATCCTTTCTCTTTCCTCATTTGTGACTTGCCCAATAATATCAGAAGAAACTATTTATAAATCAACTTAACATTCTCATTTAACTCTTTATTATTTGAATCCAGAGCGCTAACCATCAAAATTAGAAACAATCTCAAACATAAAATCAATCAGATTTAATGTTGATTCCATTAAGAATATAGGAATAGAAAACTCAGCTTCTATACATTTTTAAATTAAGCTATGTTGAAAATTAAATATGGAAAATGTGTATGTATGAATATAAATGTAAATAAAAAAACAAAATTATTTTACAACATAATGTTAGGAAGATACTTCTTTTTATTGAGAAAATCCTATTTAATGGAGTCAAGTTGTGGAGACAACCTAATCTTGAGATTGGCACTTGAATATTTTTTCTTTATTTTTTTCACATTTTTATTTTAAGTATGTTTATCTTTATTGAAAAATATATCAAATATCCAAAGGAATGTATAATGTCTAGGTACAGTCATCTAATAAGGATAAAATGTACCGCTACTATAATGGATTATCCATCTGGAACCTGTACACATGACCTTGTTTGGAAAAAGGTCTTTGCAGTTGTAATTAAATTAAGAATTTTGAGATGAGATAGATCATCATGGTTTAGGGTGGACCCTAAATCCAATGACACATGTCCTGATGAGAGACAGAGGAGAACACAGAGAGACCCACACAGAGGGGAAGGCCATGTGAAGTTAGAGGCAGAGATTGGAGTGGTACAGCTACCCACTAAGGAATGTCAAAAATTGCCAGTTGCCTCCAGAGGTTAGAAGTGAAACACGGAAAGGATTCTCCTTTAGAGACTCCAGAAGGAAAACAACCCTGCTGACACCTTGATTTCAGACTCTGGCCTTCAGAACTGTGAGGGTGCCTTAAGACAATTATCTGTTGTCTTAAGCCACCCAATTGGTGGCAATTTGTTACAGCAACCCTAGAAAGCTAATACAATTGACCCTTGAACAACACAGGGGTTAGGGGTATCAACCCCCTGCAGTCAAAAATCTGTGTATAGGCCAGGCGAGGTGGCTCACACCTGTAATCCTAGCACTCTGGGAGGCCGAGACGGGTGGATCGCTCAAGGTCAGGAGTTCAAGAGCAGCCTGAGCAAGAGCGAGACCCCGCCTCTACTAAAAATAGAAAGAAATTAGGTGGACAACTAAAAATCTATATAGAAAAAATTAGCCAGGCATGGTGGTGCATGCCTGTAGTCCCAGCTACTCGGGAGGCTGAGGCAGAAGGATCACTTGAGCCCAGGAGTTTGTGGTTGCTGTGAGCTAGGCTGACGCCATGGCACTCTAGTCTGGGCAACAGAGTGAGACTCTGTCTCAAAAAAATATAGATTAAAAGCAATTTCTTAGAAGTTACCTTTGTGTCCCTCCTCAGTGGTATTCCACTCATTCCCTACCAAAAGTAACCACTATCCTAAATTTTATGTTGATCATTCCCTTGTTTTCCTTTATTATTTTATCATAGATAAATAAATGATAAATAATTAGATAGATTATCTAAAATACTTTGCTTTTGCCTGTTTTGCACTTTCTATAAAATGGAACACAATATACACAGTATATTCTTCTAACTTGCCTTTTGGCTCAATATTATGTTCAAGATCCTTTCGTGTTGATTTAGACAGATGTAGTTCATTTTTATTGTTATTCATTCTATTGTTTTTCCATTCTGTTGTTGATGGGTTATTTCCAGTTTCTTTCTCTTACAAATTGCTAAAATGCTGCTAAAATCGTGCATGAGTTATGTCTCCCGGTACATATGGCAAGGATTTCTCTAGATAAGGAAGTACTGTATACCCAGGATCAGAACTACTGGACTAAAAAATATGTCCTTCCACATTCTTTATGTAATGACAGAATATTTCCAAAGTGATCGAATTGATGTTCACTCTCATCAGCATTGTATGAGTGTTCCTGTCTCTCCACAGCCTGCCAGTAATTATTATTGTCCAGTCTGAGTTACTTGGAAAATTTTCAATCTGGAAAATTTCAACGGATCATCATAGAATAATTTTCTTAAATTTTTTTTTTTTTTTTTTTAGCCATAGTCTCTGATGCCCAGACTATAGTGTAGTGGCACAATCAGAGCTAACTAAAGCCTCAAACTCCTGGGCTCAAGCAGTCCTCCTTCCCCATCTTCCTGAATAGCTGGGAATACAGGTGCACGCCACCACATCCAGCTATTTTTTTGTTTTTTGTAGAGATGATATCTCACTATGTTGCCCACCCTGGTCTCAAACTCCTGGCCTCAAGTGATCCTCCTGCCTTGGCCTCCCAAAATGCTGGGATTACATGCATGAGGAACCATGCTCAGCCCTGAATTGTTGCTGTTGTTGTTGGTTTAAGGCATTACTGTCTTGGGTCCTCTGTTTCCGGAGAACCTACTCTGTATTACACCTATATCATTCTATTTAATCCTCGCAATCTTCCATGAGTATATTCATCACATGTGTAAATTCATCACAAATTTACAGTTGAGAAAACCGAACTTTAGAGGGATTACTAATTAACTAGTTTACACAGTAGTTCATAGCAAGTACTCTAACCCAAGGATTCCGGCTACTCTTCCTTTCAGATACGCCTACAAAACTTTCAAAATTTGTAGTCATAGCCAATATCATAAACCAAGTATATGTACCAACTTACTAAAAAAAAAAAAAATCTAAAAACTAAATTAGAGTGGAAAAATGCCACTCATTTTAGCTATCCATGATGTACTGTTGACAAAGAAGAAATCCGTTTTTAATGTTTCAGCATATCATTAGGGAGACAAGCTGACTGAGCGAACTGAACCTGGCATTTATCACCGAACCTAGATAAAGAGCCACTGAGTTGTGGTATTCTGTGACCTTCTTCCTGACAGCCACTGACAATGTATCCAATTACTTAAGCAGTCTTTTCAGCATCATTTGAGCAGGTCTAGCTTTGCCTGTGCCACTTTAATACATGAAGAGAATTGGATGCTCCAATAATAGTATCCGAGGTATAGGCTTCTTCCTTTAAATTCTATGATCTCTGGGTGTATCTGCACCTTGAAAGTCCATTTTTTAGCGTATGATCATCAAATTAAGATGATTAACAGTCTATTTTTAATATATGATCATAAAAATAATAATTGATGCCTGCTTCACACTTCTTACCCCTTAAGATTTCAAGGCAGGTGATAAAAATAAGGCATCTTGTATACGATGAAACATATCCCCTGAAACTGGGCCTCAGATATTACTTAAAGATGCAGTGAAGACAATGTAAAGCATTAACAGTATGAGAGAGAATTTGCTCTCTGTGCTGCTTCGTAGATCCCGTAAGTACCGACTGACAACTGACAGCTCCCTATGAACAAGATTGGATTCAGTCCCTGCCTATTACCAGGCTTGTACAAAGACTGGGTTCAGAGCCTGAGTCCACTAACTCTGTTATCTCACAAGATCAGCACTAGGCCATGTGACTAGAGAAATTGCCTGTACTGAGACAAAGATTTCCAAAAGGTATTTTAAAGACATATTTGATTGGGTATAGGAAATTTTCCTGTTGAGATAATCCTACTGGTATGGCAATATATGCCAACATAATTTTCTCTGAATATCCTGATATAGAGATGACTTCTGTCTTCATGAAAATAAAAAGAGCTGATCACAAAATTCTATATACAAAAAAGGTCTTTGTTGTCCAGCACCACATCTTATAAAAATCTATTGATTAGCACTTCTAAAAAAATGACTATTGATATTCCTAGAATGGCCCTAAGTTTCTGCATCACTGAAATATTTTAGATTTAGTAATGTTAGTGCTATGTGTATTATTTTGGTCACTATGTAATACTGCTAAGACTTACTGTCACTAAAAGAAGAAACAGCTAAAAAGTTAAAAGTAGTTGCTTTTGGGAAATTGTACCTGGGGCAGGAGGTGGATGGAAGGAAGGGTGTCCAAGGTGGTGGTGGAGGATAGAAAAAAAGACTGGGTTGTTTTTCATCAGAAACCTTTAAATGTCATTTTATTATTAATGATTTTGCACGTATTACTTTAATTTTACTGCTAATGTAGCAATTATTAAACTAAAAAGAATGCCTCAAAACTTGTTGGTAAAACTTCTCACTTGATCTTCCCAATAGCCTTGTGGGGCAGACATGCTGCAATTTGGGACAGTTCTGTATTAAATATAATGATTTGATAAAAATAATTTATTTCCTGGAAAACAGTAAACAATGGAGAAAAATTAATGAAGCCAAAACCTGATTCTTTAGAAAGACCAATAAAATTATAAATAAACTTCTAGCCAGAAGTAGAGAAAAAGGAGAGAAAATAGAAATTACCAATTTCAGGAATTAATGGGGGAATATTACAACAGTTCTTAGCAACATCTGAAAGATAATAAAGCAATGCTATGAACAACCCCATGTCTACAAATTGGACACCTTGAATGAATGGGTAACTTCCTTGAGTGATACAAATTACGTAAGCTCACTTAAGAAAAATAATAGAGACACTAAAGAATCCTGTATCTATTATAGAAATGTAATTTTAGTTAAATACCTTCCCATAAAGAAAACATAAGGCCCAGAAAGAGGATCTGTAACTAAAAGAACACATTTAATAAAATAATACCAATTCTACACAAATTTTTTTCAGAAAACAAGTACACTAAAAGAGGTACAGTTTATTGTATGTAAATTGTATCTAAATTATACTTCAAAACACATATTTCCTAAGTCATGTCATATAATAGACTTTCGCTGGTAGAGTAATAGAAATAAAACTTATTACACAAAGAGTCAGAAAAATTGGTTTTTAGTCCTTGTTTCCTTATTCAGTAGTCAGTTGTTTCACTTGGACTAGTCATTTAAACTCTCCAAGTTTTACTTCATCTATGAAATGAGGACTAACTTTACCTGTCCTACTAATATCACAAGATTTTATGTATCAAACTATATAATGTGGAACAATTTGTACATTCATATGCATTAGATCTTTTCATAGCTATAGTAATAAGCATTTGTTTTAATACCTCTTAATAATTTGTCACAAAAGCAGGCTTCAAGCATAGCTATTCTCTCATCTTATGTATAAATCTATTGTCAATAATGTAAGATTGATTATGGTTTTATTGACCTCATCTCAGGTCAATTTCTTGATCCTGTACAAGAAATTGCTATTGTCATTGATAATCATAACATTTATTATATCCTGAATTTAAAAAGCTATATTTAAATTCACTGATTTAAAATCACTACATTTTACTTAGACACAAAAATAATTATTTTATCATTATACATTTTAAATATTTACTTATGTATAATTTTCTGGCTTTTATAATTACTTAACATTATGATAATACCATAATAATTTTATTACCAATTTGAAATTTATAAACAAGAGAAAAATTGTGACTGAATTATATACTTAAATTTTTATTAGTCATACTTTCTCTTTAATTTTTAACCAGAATTTTTATATAATTGAATTTTAATATCTTTTATGTTTTTGGTACATCTAATTGCATGATTTCTGCTGTGCTGTTAATTTTGAAGTACTTAAAAATGATCAATTATTTTTATTCTATGGGAAATTCTAATCTAGTTTATAAATATAACAATTTCTCAGAGCATCTGTTTCCATGTGGGTCTCCAAATAGATTATTGTGTTCAAATTGAAAAAACAGCCTAACTTCACTTTTTCTCCACATATTGATTGGATTGTTGATTCCAAACAATCAAATTGAAATATTTTCTTCTCCAATATGGCCCATCTCGCTTTTTAAAAATATGATTATTAGAACCAGAAAAAAGAAAAAAGGAAAAACTGGCTTTAAAAAAGTAAAAAGTAAAGTGAAAAATTAAAGTGAAAACTAAAAGCAAAAGAAGAAAAATAATAAATAACAATAAAACGTGCGGTAGATAATTTTATCCTCAATTCTTGTGTTAATTTTAGTACATACAACTGTTTGATTAAAAAACGAAAACAAAAATAAATAAAAGAAAAATCAGTAAAAATCCTTTAGTTTTTCATATAATAATCAGGTTTTTTTTTAAAGGCTAAAATATTGCAACATTAAATAAAACCATTAAGAAAATAATACTGACAATCACACTAGCACGTTTACATTTCTCATTTCCATGACTTTATCCAGACAAAAAATCTTACAGAATAAGATAACTATTTATATCAACATTGTCAAAACTTTACTTCCAACTTATTTTCCTTTGGTTCTAAAATCCTATCATTTTGTAAACTTCCATTTTAGAATTTCCTTTAAGCCATTTAATTTTCTAATAATCACAACCAACTGGGATTACAGAAATTAATCGTTTCCTTTATTCATCATAATATGCTCTAACTAACTTACTAATTGCCTACATTTTTAGGGGTTTTTTCCCCAAGTAAACAGTATCCACAATGAAAAGCAAATTATTTATTTTTCTAAACATCAGAAAATGTACCTTAAAAACACAGCAATGACATCAGAGTCGATTCAAAATGTAGTCATTTTTTATCTACTAGCCTTACATTAGTCTTAAATTTCTTTAATTTTCTTCATTTTTATTTTAAAATTAAAATATAGTGTTTTCATTCTTTTATTTCCTTGCTTCCATTCATGTATTTATTTCTAACCATACATGTAATACATGAACATTTTTTTATGTTAAAAAAAAATCCAAACTACACAGGGGTAAGTAGAACAAAAATTTGAAGTACTTCTTCCTGCTCTCATCCCATACTCTTGTCAGAAGTTACTGATACTGCCAGTGTTCTCCAGATATTTTTCTATCCATGCACACGTGTAAGAACCTGAATGATGTTTGTTTCTCAGAGTTACATCTCTCTGGAAAGGAAAATAACAAAAGAAAATTAATAAATATTAATTGAACATTTACTCCGTGCTACAACCAAGCATAGTTCAGTATTCTAGAATATCGTTTTTACGTGAAATTTTTGGAGAAACTATATAGTAAAACAAAAATGATGTATTATGCAATAGAATATAAAATGCGCATTTTTAAAGTGATTATTTTTTAAAGACTTTAGGTTTTTAGAGTGGTTTTAGGCTCACTGCAAAATTGAGAGGAAGGTACAGAGATTTCCCATATGCCCCCTGCCTCCACGCATGCATAGCCTGCCTCATTATCAACATCCCCCACCAGAGTGGCACCTTTGTTACAACTGATGAAGCTACATTGCCATGTCATCATCATCCAAGGTCTCTACTTTATTATTAGTTCTCCTCCTTGGTGTTATACATTCTATGGGTTTGGACAGAGTATAATGACATGAATCCACAATTACAGTATCATACTGAGTATCTGCACTGCCTTAAATATCTTCGGTGCTCTATTTATCCTTCCCTCCCTCTTAACCCTGGCAATCACTAATCATTTTACTACCTCCATAGTTTTGCCTTTTCCTGACTGTCATATAGTTGGAATCACATGATATGTAGCCTTTTCATATTGGTTTCTTTTACTTAGTAATATGCATTTTAAAAGTTCCTTCCAGGTCTCTTCATGGCATAATAACTCAATTTTTTCAGCACCGAATAATACTACATTGTCTGAATATACCACAAAATTCCAACAGAAGACATCTTGGTTGCTCCCAAGTTTGGGCAATTACGAATAAATCTTCTGAAAACAGCTATATGCAAGTTTTTTGTGGACATAAGTGTTCAACTCATTTGAGTAAATACCAAGGAGCACAATTGCTGGATTGTATATTAAGAATATGTTTCATTTTATTAAAAAATGCCAAATTGTCTTTCAAAGTAGCTGTACCATTTTGCATTCCAACCAGCAATGAATTAGAGTTCCTGTTGCTCCACATCCTGACCAAGATTTGGTGTTGTCAGTATTGTGGATTTGGGCCATTCTACCAGGTGTGTAGTGGTATCTCACTATTGTTTTAATTTGCATTTCCCTGGTGAAATACGATGTGGAGCGTCTTTTCATATGCTTGTTTGCCATCTGTACAGTTGACCCTTGAACAACATGTGTTTGAACTGTGTGAGTCAACTTACATGTAGATTTTGTTCCACCTCTGCCATCCCTGAGACAGCAAGACCAGCTCCGCCTCTTCCTCTTCCTCCTCCTCCTCAGCCTACTCAACACAAAAACCACAAGGAAGAAGACCTTTGGATGATCCACTTCCACTTAATGAATAGTACATATATTTTCTCTTCCTTATGATTTTCTTAATAACATTTTCTTTTCCCTAGCTTACTTTATTGTAAGAATCCAGTATAAAAAACATATAATGTACAAACTATGTGTTTAATTGATTATTTATTTTATCAGTAAATTTCGTGTCAGCAGTCAGCTATTAGTTGTTAAGCTTTTGGGGAAGTCAAAAGTTATAGGAGGATTTTGACTGAACAGGGCGATGGCCCTCCTAACCCCCAAGTCATTCAAGGATCAACTGTGTGTCTTTGATGAGTTGTCTGTTAAGATCTTTGACCCATTTTTTAATCAAGTTGTCGTTTTCTTAAGGTTGAGTTTTAAGAGTTCTTTCTTACCATTGAGTTTTAAGAGTACTGTTGAGTTTAAGAGTTTTAAGAGTTCTATTTTGGATAGCAATCCCTTATCAGTTGTCTTTTCCAAATTTTTTTTTCCAGGCTGTGGATTGTTTTTTCATTCAAAATATGCAAGTATTTAAAAGGTGAAATAATGAGACTTTAGAAAAATTTCTTGAATATGGGACATTTGGGTGTATGCTTTTAAATGCTTCATTATTCTAGCCCCCTCCCGACCTGTAGGTAGTGTTCTCTACCTACAGGGCTATTTATTAACAGAAAGAAAAAAAAATCCCTTTACTAAACACAATACACATTTTTGTACTTAATCCACACAAAAATGGTGTGAGGTAAGTAGAGATTATCATTCCTATAAAAAGATGGAGCTTTCCTCAGAAGCAATGTACATGCACTAGGACAGAAAATAATGTTAATATTAATCCAACAACAAACATTTAATGAGTACCTACTCTGTGCTGGGCACTGTTCTAGGGGAAGAGGATAATGTGATGAAAAAGATAAAAAAGTTACTATTCTAATGGAGCTTGCATTCAAGTGGAGGAAGGTAAGTAATAAATAAACCAAAGGAAAGCATTGAGGGTGATATGTGCAATGAAGAGAATTTCAGTATGCTGAGGTCACAGAGTATGTATGTGAAATTAGTTAGTTCTAAAAGGCCTCTTAGATGAGGTAACAGGAAGGGGGTGAATGTTCTAGTAAGACAGTTAAGTTGTCACAAGTGTCCTCAGGTGGCAGTGAGCTTGGAGCACAGGGATGAGAAGTGTAATATAAGGTCATAGAGATTGGAGAGGCTAGAAAGAAGGATTTGTAAACCAAGGTAAGGAGGATAGAGTTTAAATGCGTTGGGAAACCGAAGGATTTTAAGCCGAGGCATTTCATGTTTTAGAAGATTACTCTCCAAAAAAAGACTACTCCCCTCTGTGGAAAATGGCTCACAGGAGATCGAGATTGGTAGTAAAGAGACCGGTTAGGAGTCTATTGTAGTAAACCAGGCAAAGGTAACAGTGACTCCAATCTCAGTTCAGCGACAAACACAGGAGAAAAAAGACCAAAAAAAAAAAAGGAGATCTAGGGGCAGGGGGAGAAAATAGGAGAGAAAGCTGAGCTGTGATTATTTATTGTTATTACTGTTATGAATCGAAAGCATCCATTGAGCAGATCTAGGAATTGTAGTGTATCATCTCATACCTTCCTCGTGCCAGCCATATAAGGCAGGTACTGCTACTACCCTATTATGTAGCTCAGTATATTGAGGCACAGAGTGGTTAAGTAAATTGCTCAACCCCCCACTAATAGTATAGGATGAAGAAAGAATTCAAATTTGAGCAGTCTGCCACCAGACCCACATTCTAAAACTCTCCCTGTACCAGCTCCAGGTGGCAGTGGGGGTGGGCCATAGGGTGGACGGAGAGACGGCTTCCTCTGCTCTCCAGCAGATGTTCAAAGATCAGAAGGAGGGGTGTTCCTGAGCATGGGGTGTGTCGGAGCACACCTGTCCTGCAAACTTTGGAAATAATGGTTGTTCTCATTGAGTGAAAAACACGTGCTGTGATGGCAAATGAATCAATGAGAATTACGAATCACTGAGGAAGGGAGACATCCTCTTCTGCCCCCAGACCCAGGAAAACCCTGCCAGGCACCACCTGTGAGGATCTCAGGTCAGCCAAACACTTTTTTTCATACTGGGTCACCCATCTCAAATGGTGAGGTGTGCCCTGGCCACCACAATCAGAGAACCAGAGACTAGAAGAATAAGTCCGAGGTGGCCAGACACCTGCATTTTAACAGTGAGACTTTATGGCTGAAACCACAGAGAATGATTCTTTGGCATGAGAAGATTCTTCGGTTTTCCTCTGCTTGGAGTTAATAGCCGAACATCTTCTGAACATTTTCACTCAGGTAGTAAGCTGAAACCTCAGTTTTTGGTCCTAATCTAGCTGTTTTCCCCACTACAGCACATTACCATTTCAAACGGTGAACAACGAACATGGGCCACAATGCGAAGATGTTCAAATAATTCTCCCTGTCTCTTAAATCACTTTGCAAAGAGAAGTTCCCAAAAGTACACTGAGCAAAGGAAACATTAATGAAACAAAATTTGATTTGCTGTATAGCTGCTTCAAAGGGAATAATAATAATTTGAATTTGTAATTGTTAGCATTTATCTTAATACCTGACACCTTCTTTTGATCATACCACATGTACCTAAGTCCAAAAAGATCCTCAGAAACAAATACCAGTGGAGATGTCCTCTTTTGATAGCAGTCTACTGTGTTGTAGGTTGAACTGTGTCCCCCAAAAAGGTATGCTGAAGTCCTAAACCCTGGTATCTGTGAATGTGATTCTTATTTGGAAATAGGGTCTTTGCAGATGGAATTAAGATATATGTTAAGGTAAGGTCATGCTGGAGTAGGGTGGGCCCTTAACCCAATATGACTGGCATCCTTATAAGAAGAGAAGGGAAACAGACAGACACACAGAAAGAGGAGACCTTCACGCGAAGACACAGGTCCACAAAGGAACGAAGGTCACATGACGGTGGAGGCAGAGATTTAAAATTATGCAGCTGCAAATGAAGAAATGCCAAAGATTACCAGCAACCACCAAAGGCTGAGAGAGAGAACCTGCAGACAGCTTGATTTCAGACTTTTGGCCTCCTGTAAAAAAATAAATTTCTGTTGTTTCAAGCCACCCAAGTCTGTTATAATTTGTTATAGCAGCCTTAGAAAGCTCATACATATGGCTAAAGAAATCATGAGAGACTTCATAATACTTCAAACCTCGTTATGGAAAATAAAAACAAAATCAGTTTACTCTTTCTTTCATGAAGTTGAAAATGAATCTTTTTTCCTTGTTATTTCAATTCTATACACCCCTAAGAAAGATTACTTAATTCATAGTTTAATCAGTTTAGTGTCATGTATCTTGCTCATGCTGGTTTGGGAGCATGGTTTCCCTCCTGGATCTGAGAAGTTACTCTTAATGTTTTCAAGAAATAAATTATTTTGTAAGTCTTACAAAGTGTTCAAATAAAAGAAAATCAGGCTGGGTGTGGTAGCTAACACCTGTGATCCTAGCACTCTGGGAGGCCAAGGCAGTAGGATTGCTTGAGGTCAGGAGTTCGAGACCAGCCTGAGTAAGAGCGAGACCCTCGTCTCTACTATAGAAAAGAAAAAAAAAAATTAACGGGGCATGGTGGCACGTGCTTATAGTCCCTGCCAATCGGGAGGCTGAGGCAGGAGGATCACTTGAGCCCAGGAGTTTGAGGTTGCTGTGAGCTAGGCTGACACCACAGTACTGTAGCCTGGGCAACAGATTGAGACTCTGTCTCAAAACAAACAAACAAAAAAACCTAAAATCAATAGGGAAGAATAAAAGCAGTTTGGGAATCTAACTTGTCAGTGTGGACCTCTTACCAGTTTTCCTGCCTTGAACACTGTGATAAGACAGTGGTACCCTGTCACCCACAGTCCTACTTATGAAATGGTAATGGTGTTCAGAGAATGAACAGCCAAGATCCTTCAAAAGTGTATATTGAGCAGGAGAGGTTCTTTTTTTTTTCCTGCAGAATGGTAGGGAGGTGGAGGGGGAGTTTCAGAAACCTGTTCAGAAGAGCTCTGAGAAAAACTCACGAAGCTGAACTTCGTATTGAAATTCAGGCAGCCTACCAAAAAAAAAAAAAAAGTGAATCTGTTGCAATCTTAATGGCAGAGACCCTTGGGCAACTTCCTGTTTTGCAACCAATCCAGGTTCTTTGAAGCATATCCATGTAGAGGAAGTAATTAAGGATTAAGGAGAGAGGTTCTGTGTGGGGACCACTATACTTTTGCATGGTTCAAGCACACAGCCCTCAAAGGAAATTTAATCAGGGCGAGCTGGGTCAGAGTCAGTGACTTCATGGAATTGGCATTGAATATTAGTCTCACAGCTGCCGCACTGACTTCTGGCAAGGGTTTCCCCAAACCAGACATAAACCTAGTCAAACAGGAAAATGTCAGAAGGAGAAATCACAGGAGATTCCTCTCTCTTATGTGCCTGTGAGGGTGTTTTTACACAATCTTCGGTATACTACCCACAAATGTGAACTGTGTGACGAACTTTATAGGTGGCATTGCTCACCATTTTTTCTACCACAACACATACACATGAGTACTACGTTTTCATGGTCATAATTCCCAAGGTAATAGCCATTACTCCACCATTTTCTTTCTCACTTAAGAGAGTGTGTCTGTTCCTAGGTTTGAAATGTGTAAAATGAAAAAAAAAAAAAGAAAAGAAAAAGGAATGTATCTGAAGGCAAGAATGTGAGTATAACATTATGAATCCACTTTGACTTACAAAAAATTATCATAAAACCTTAGGGCTTTAACTATTATGTTATATAAATGTCTAATAATATACCTCACCACTAGCTTCAACACAACAGTGTGCTATGATACCATGCAGTTTTTAACTAGTCTGAGGGTGCTGCTTAGCTAAGTTAACCAACCTCATTGTTAAAATCGTTAAACAAACGAGAAAATATTTATTTAACCCAGAAATCTATAGAAAAAGATTCTTTATTAATGACTAAAGCCACAATATGAAATGAATTATTTATAGACAAATGAAATGTTTAATGTAAGCATAGGTATATGCAATAATTTACAAATAATTCTTAGAGTATACAAAAATGTAAAGCAAGGATTAGGAAATGAACAGCTGTTCATTTGATAGACAAAGAAAGGAGAACATTGGTAATAAATATATTAGTATGCACAAAGATAAAATTTTATTTAGGGACTACATGGTTCTTAATGGAGAAGTAGGAAGATAGTGGAGAATTTTAGATCCCACGCTAAGGTGTAATTTTATAATTTTATTCTGTAGAGAACTGGGGAGGTGGATGGGGTGTGTAGAAGGTTAGAGGCATGGAGACCGGTTAGGAAACCATTAAAGTGGTTTAGATAAAAGATGTTCCAGCAAAGACTGCAACACTTGGGATGAGAAGACAAAAGAATTGTAAAAATACTAAGGAGTGAGAATCAACAGGACTAGGTCACCGATTAAAAGTAGGGGAAACGGGAAGATGACTCCAGTTTACTGAATTGGGTAGCTGCAAAAATGGTGGTGCTTTTCAAAATGAATCATTTATTTAATCAATGAATATTTATTGAGAACTTACTATTTATCAGCTCATATACTTGAAGGAGAGGTAATATAACAACTCAAAATATAGGCTCTGGACTCAGATGTGGATTCTGATCTAAGATTTATATATGACATTTGGCTGACATTTTACTTTTGTAAGTCTCACTTTGCTTATCTGTAAAACTGAGTATGGCAGTCACAGAAGTGCCTGCTGCAAAGAGTACAATTTGTTAAAAGTCCCAGCTGCAGGTGCCATGAGGATCTACTTCACCTTTCAAGCTAAGGCCATGTGCCCCTGTGCAGCTCCCCACAAGACTGTGTGATATTGGCATAAGGATAGACATATAGACCAGCGGAATGGAATTGAGAATCCATAAATATATCCTTACATTTATGGTCAATTGATTTTTGACAAGAGTGCCAGAGCAATTCAATGGGGAAAGGAACAGTCTCTTTCAAATGGTGCTGAGACAACTAGATATCCACATGCAAAAGAATGAAGCTGGACCACCATCTCTAATCATATATAAATATAAACTCATAATGGAGCATAGGCTGAGCACAGTGGCGCATGCCTGTAATCCCAGCACTTTGGAGGCTGAGGCAGGAGCATCGCTTGAGGCCAGGAGTTCGAGACTAGCCTGGGCAATTTAGGGAGAACCCATTCCTACAAAAAAAAAAAAAAAATTTAAAAGAAAAAATGGATCACAGAACTAAATGTAGTAACTACAATTATATATTAATAACTCTGAAAAGAAAATAGGCATGCGGAATGTATCATTGGGTTAGGGTATGGTTTCTTAGATATAGCACTGAAAGCACAAGTTACAGAATAAAAAAAATATGTAAATTGGAACCGGGTGTGTCAAAGGATACCATGAAAAAAGTGAAAAGACATCCCACATAATGGGAAAAAATACAATATTTGACATGAGACTTCTATCCAGAACATACAAAAACTCTTACAACTCAACAGTAAAAAGGCAACCTAATTCCAATATTGGTGAAAGACTTGAGTAGACATTTTTTTTTAAAGATATAAATGGGGCCGGGCGTGGTGGCTCACGCCTGTAATCCTAGCACTCTGGGAGGCCGAGGCGGGCGGATCGTTCTGAGCTCAGGAGTTCGCGACCAGCCTGAGCAAGAGCGAGACCCCATCTCTACCAAAAATAGAAACAAATTAATCGGACAGCTAAAAATATATATAGAAAAAATTAGCCAGGCATGGTGGCGCATGCCTGTAGTCCCAGCTACTTGGGAGGCTGAGACAGTAGGATTGCTCGAGCCCAGGAGTTTGACGTTGCTGTGAGCTAGGCTGACGCCACGGCACTCGCCCCAGGCAACAGAGTGAGACTCTGTCTCAAAAAAAAGAAAAAAAAAAAAGATATAAATGGCCAACCAGCATAGGAAAAGATGCTCAATGTTAGTCATTAGGAAAATGTAAATAAAAACCACATCAACTAGGATAGTTATGATAAAAAAAGAACAGACAGTAACAAGTACTGGTAAAGATGTGGCAACATTAGAACCCTCATGCTCTGCTGCTGGGAATGTAAAGTGGTGTGGCCACTTTGGCAGATAGTTTGGCACTTTCTCAAAATGTTAAACATGGAGTTACCATAAAACACAGAAGTTCCCTTTTTAGGTATATACCCAGGAAAAAATGAAAACATACATCCACACAAAAACTTATACAAATGTTCAGAACAGTGTTATTCATAGTAGCCATGAAGTAGAAACCACCTATTAATTTATGAATTTTTGAATAATTTATGAATAAACAAAATATGGTATATCTGTATAATGGTGTATTACTTTACAATAAAAAAATGTAGTGACACATGCCACCACATGGATAAACCTTGAAAAACATTATGCTTATTGAGAGAAGCCAGTCACAAAAGACCAAGTATTATATGATTTTATGTATATGAAATTTTCAGAATAGGTAAATCCAGAGACAGAAAGTAGATTAGGGGTTGACAGGGGCTGGAGGAGATGGGGATGAAGAATAACTAGGGTGTTGAAAATGTTCTAAGATTAGATTGTAGTGATAGTTGCATAATTTTGTGAATAATCTAAGATTCTACACATTAAATAGGTAGATTTAATTGAATGGCATATGAATTATATCTCAATAAAGCTGTTTTTATACCATCAGTTTAAAAAAAGGAGGTCATGACTTACAGAAAAACACACTGTATTTTAATATAATTGAGAAAACAATAATTAAAAAATTATGTGTTAGTCTCCTAGAGCTGCCATAACAAAGTGCCACAAACTGCGTGGCTTAAAACAACAGAAATTTATTGTCTCACAGTTCTGGAAGCCCGAAATTGGAAGTCAAGGTGTCAGCAGCATTGGTTCCTTCCGAGAGTTCTGAGGGAGAATCCGTTCCCTGCCTCTTTCCTATCTTCTGGTGGTTACCGGCAATCCTTGGTGTTATGGCTTATGGATGCATCGCTCCAATCTCTGCCATCATCTCCACATAACAGTCTTCTTCTCTGTCTTCACATGGCCATCTTCCCTCTCTCTCTCTTCTCCTCTTCTTTTAAGGACTCCAGTCCTATAGGGTTAGGACTTACCTTAATGACCTCATCTTACCCGGCTCACAACTACAAAGACCCTATTTCCATATAAGGTCATAGTCACAAGTACTAGGGATTAGGACTTCAACATATATTTTGCGGGGGACACAATTTTACCTATAACAGACCACAAATTATTTCAACTGGTTCTTTTATTTGGTTCCTTGTTTTGAATAGTCCAGTGTTAGGAACAAAGTAGGTACTGAATAAATATTCATTGACCAATTAAACTATTCAATCTATATAGCTATCTACTCAAATTTGAAAGACCTTTGGAGTAAGAGTTTATAATGTTACTTGAATTCATGCCCCAATGTTTAATTAAAGGAGTACTTTCTTCTAAGCAAAGTCTTTACATTTGCATTCTTTGCCAAAATAGCTGGTTGATGGATTGTTTGCTGAATTGATCCAATCCTTCATTTAAGCGAAACCCTGTTAACTGATCAACTCAGTCAAAATGATCTTGAAGTTAGCAATGTTGACTTAGCATCTTTTAAAGCAATTTGAGCTCATTTCTCCTGCTTTTTCCTCTGTGGAGATAGAGAATATATTTCTCATAGTAACTCTTGATCCTTCTAATATCCAGGCAAAAAAAATCCCAAATTCTATGATCTTCCCTGAGAATCCATAGGTAGATGTTGAAGGCATTCCGAAAACCTAGAAAATGTTCATTTGTTAATTTTCACTTTAAAAGCCATTAAAGCTCTCTATTTTTACATGATCCCATGATCTTAAAAAGAAAAATGTACAGGAATTTCAATTAAACTTCTTCAAATATCTGATGCTTATTGAAAGGGGTTTTACTATGGGTCTCTAGCTTTTGCTATTCTTTAACTTACATTGCATGCATATACATAAACAGACACACACAATTTTTCTGAAATTTCTTCTATGGTTTCAAAACATAGTCATCTTCCATGGTTTAAAAGCATATCTAGGGACTACCAAAAGTAACACATATTTGGCTTCAGATTTTTTCTACATATCCCCATTTTGAAAATTCCAGAGGTGACTGAATTAAACATACTTTTAAATTCACTTTGATTCCTAATTATTTTGCAAAAGGAAATTGCATCTAATTTCTTTGTTCATATATGTCAAATTATGAGGCAACACAAGAAAATTATTCTGAAATCTACCATAAATTGTTCTTCTACTCTCTGTGTACTTATATTACATCCTTGGTTTTCATTGCACCCTTATATTTTATTTTGTGTAGATTGGACATAAAATAAATTTGAGTATTAGGCACAGATGTATGTTGTTTGAGAGGAACAATTTTACCAAATATATCCAGAACTATGAAATGTTTTATTGATTCTGGTTCATTTACAGAACTTGAAGTGTAAATGGAACCCATCACCTTAAGGGCTATAAATGGATTTTTAGAGCATTCCAAATGTATAAGAAAATATCTAAATGTATTTCATAATATTTCTAAGAAACATTTTATTTAATTTAGAACAATTAACCATGAGAAAGAATCAATATTTCACTAAATAAAGAGAAAGTTTTTTACAAGAGACATGAAGAAAAGGTTTATGATTTTTTTCTCCTAGTCTTGTGAATTGGGAGTCTTTCCCAGGGACAGATGACCTTTGCCACTGTCTCGATTTCCATTTCCTGGATTCTGCCACTACCTTCTATCTATCCTGCCTTCTACTGTGTTTCTCAATTTAATTCTCCTTGCAGTAACAGGCCAATGGTAGGCTGATTTCACTATTATAACTTATTGTGCTAGATATTTGGGCCATTGCCTAGATTAAAAGCTGAGAGGGAGGGGGAATATTATAATCTGTTGTTTATGGATTAATGATGTCATAAAATATGATATATAAAATATAATCTTTTACTAGGAATTAGACTTAAGATTTATATTTTTTCTCCTAATATAAGCAGTAAGTTGGTGCTCTATGTGCAATAGTTATTAGTAATGTCCACATAAGTTACACAGTTCACTTAATAGTAATATTAATAATAACAACCAACACTTAGGAAGCATTTAGTAGAATTGCTGTGGTAGCAATTCAGCTGAGATCAATAAGGGACTTATATTGTCTGTATTAGATACAATTGTGTCCCATCTCCTGAAATGAGAGTATTTTGAAGGCAGAAATCATGACTCACTCATCTCAATATCCTCAATGCCTAGATAACATCTTCCAAAATGTAGGAACTCAATAAGTACTTCTTGTTCTTGCTTTTGCTTCTAATTTTAATCCTATATATTGGGAGATAGAGTTGAGAGAATCCTCCTTAACTCATTCTGTGAAGCCAGTATCACTCTGATACCAAAGCCAGGAAAAGATACAAGAAAAAAAGGAAACTATGGACCAATATCCCTCATGAACCTAGGTGTAAAAATAATCAACAAAATACTAGGCAACAGAATCCAACAGCATATGAAAAAAATAATTCACCAGGATCAAGTGGGTTTCATACCAGGCATGCAAAGATGGTTCAAGATACGTAAATCAATAAATGTGATCCAGCACATAAGCAGAATTAAAAACAAAAGCCATACGATCATACCAATAGATGTAGAAAAGCAGTCAATAAAATCCAGTGCCCCCTCATGATAAAAACCCTTAACAGGCCAGGCGCGGTGGCTCACGCCTGTAATCCTAGCACTCTGGGAGGCCGAGGCATGTGGATCGCTCAAGGTCAGGAGTTCGAGACCAGCATGAGCAAGAGCAAGACCCTGTCTCTACTAAAAACAGAAAGAAATTAGCTGGACAACTAAAAAATATATATAGAGAGAGAGAGAAAAAATTAGCTGGGCATGGTGGTGCATGCCTGTAGTCCCAGCTACTCGGGAGGCTGAGGCAGGAGGATCACTTGAGCCCAGGAGTTTGAGGTTGCTGTGAGCTAGGCTGATGCCACGGCACTCTAGCCAGGGCAACAGAGCCAGACTCTGTCTCAAAAAAAAAAAAAAAAAAAACCCTTAACAAACTAAGAAGGAACATACCTATAAATAATAAAAAGTATATATGACAAACCCACAGCCAACATCATACTTAATCAGGAAAAGTTGAAAGCATTCCTCCTAAGAACTGGAACAAGAAAAGGATGCCCACTATCACTATTTCTGTTCAACATAATACTAAAAGTCCTAGAAGAGCAATGAGGCAAGAGGAAGAAATAAAGGTCATCCAAATTAGAAAAAAGGAGGCCAAACTATACCTATTCATCAAAGATATGATCTTATATCTAGAAAATCCTAAAGACTCCTACCAAAGACCCCTAAAATTAATAAATAAATTCAGTAAAGTTTCAGGTAAAAAAGTAATGTACATACAAAAGTAGCATTTCTATATACTAATAATAGCCAAGTTGAGATGCAAATCAAGAACTCAATACCATTTACGATAGCTGCAAAAAAGAAAACAAAGCCCTAGGAATATACTGAACCAAGGAGTTAAAAGATCTCTGCAAGGAGAACTACCTACCAAACACTGATGAAACCAATCAATAATGACACAAACAAAAAAACATTCCATGCTCACGGATTGGAAGGATCAATATTGTTAAAATATGCATCCTGAGAAAAGTGATTTACAGATACAATGAAATTCCCATCAGAATATCAGTGTCATTTTCCACAGAAACAATCCTAAATTTCATACGGAATCACAAAAGAGCCCAAATAGCCATGGCTATCCTATGCAAAAAGAACAAATCTGAAGGCATCATATTATCCAACTTTGAATTATACTACAAGGCTATAGCAATCAAAACAGTATGGTACTGGTATAAAAGTAGACACATAGATCAATGAAAGAGAATAGAGAACCAAAAATAAAACCATATGCCAACAACCAACCGATCTTTAAAAAAGCAGACAAAAACTTATACTGGGGAAAGGATGCCCTATTCAACAAACAGTGTTGGGTAAATTGGAGAGCCACAAGCAGAAGAATGAAACAGATATTATTGTTTTCAACAAATGGTACTAGAAAATCTAGTAGAGTCTTCAGAAAGTTCATGGAAAATGTATATTATGAAAAAACTATGCATGGATTAAAATTTTTTTGCACCAAGATAATCTTGTACTAACTTGTTATAATATACCTAAAGAGAATCTAGTTAGAGGCACTAAGAAGGATAAGATACCAGTTTGAAAAGAGCCCCTTTTAAGCAACATGAATTCTGTGAAAATTGAAACAAATATCAAGTTTATAGTGAAGCTTGGGTGGAAGTATGGTAAAATCACTTATGCTTTATGAAAAGTTTATGGAGAAAATGCCCCAAAGAAATCAATAGTTTATAAATAGGTAACTCATTTCAAGAAGAGACAAGATGATGTTGAAGATGAAGCCTGAAGCAGCAGACCATCCACATCAATTTGCAAGGGAAAAAATTAATTTTGTTTATGCCCTACTTGAACAGGACTGATAATTAATAGTAGATACAACAGCCAACATGGTAGACATCAAAATTTGTTCAGCTTACACAATTCTGACTGAAAAATTAAAGTTGAGAAAGCTTTCTACACTAAGGATTCCAATACCATTGCTCCCAGGTCAGCTACAGACCAGAGCAGAGCTTTCAGTGAAAATTTTAAATAAGTGGGATCAAGATCCTGAAGCATTTCTTTGGATAATTGTAACAGGAGATGAAATATGGCTTTACCAGTGTGATCCAGAAGACAAAGTCCAATCAAAGCAATGGCTACCAAGAGGTGGAAGTGGTCCAGTCAAAGCAAAAGTACAATGGTCAAGAGCAAAGGTCATAAAAACAGTCTATTGGGATGCTCAAGGCATTTTGTTTGTTGACTTTCTGGAGGGACAAAGAATGATAACAACTGTTTATTATGAGGGTGTTTTGAGAAAGTTAGCCAAACTTTAGCAGAAAAATGCCTGGGAAACCTTTGCCAGAGAGTCTTTCTTCACCATAACAATGCCACTGTTCATTTCTCTAATCAAATGGGTAATTTTGCAAGAGGTTCAGTGGGAAATCATTAGGCATCCACCTTGCAGTCCTGATTCGGCTCCTTATGACTTGTTTTTGTTTTCTAATCTTAAAAAATCTGTGCAGGGTACCCATTTTTGTTCACTTAATAATGTCAAAAAGACTGCATTGACATTCTGAGAATGCTCAGCTCTTTACAGATGGACTAAATGGCTGGTATCATCACTTATACAAGTGTCTTGAACTTGACGGAGCTCATATTGAGAAATATAGTTTATATTTTTTATTTTTATCTTTTAATTCCATTTTTCCATGAACTTTTTGAAGCCCCTTGGATATGCAAAAAAGTGAAACCCAACATTTACCTAATTATAAAATATTTAATATGAAAAGAACCACAACCTAAATATATAACCTAAAACCATAAAACTCCTTAAAGAAAAAAGATGTTAAGAAATATCTTAAAAATCTTTGTGATTTGGGGTTAGGCAATAATTCATTAGTTTGTACAAAAGTGCAAGCAATAAAAGAAAAACTGATAAATTGGACTTCATCAAAATTTAAAATTTTGGTCGTCAGAATACACTGCTAAGAAAATGGGAAAATAGTGTTTGCTTTGGCAGCACATATACTAAAATTGGAATGACGCAGAGAAGATTAGAATGATCCTGCAAAAGGGTGACATGCAAGTTCACAAAGCATTCCATATTGTTTTGATTTGCATTTCCCTGATGATTGGTGATGTTGAGCATTTTTTCATATGTGTATTGCCCGTTTGTCTATTTTCTTTTAAAAAGCTTCTGTTCATGTCTTTTGCATGCTTTTTAATGGGGTTATTTGATTTTTTCTTGCTGATTCACTTGAGTTCTTTGTAGATTCTAGTTACTGGCCTTTTATCCAATGTACGGCGTGTGAATATTTTCTCTCCTTCTGTGGGTTGTCTGTTTGCTCTGTTGATTGTTTCCTTGGCTGTGCAGAGGTTTTTTAGTTTAATCTTGAAACATATCAGAAAACTCTGGGAAAAGGACTTCATCAAAAATCCATGGGCTCTTCCTTGTTAGAACTTCATATGATTGACAGAACAAAGTGAAAAGTAAAATGTCCAAGCAACATTTTCTGTACCACTAGCCAATATTGAGTTTTCATCTGTGGAAATGCACATCATTCATTTCATAATTGTTCTTTGTGTATAGGTTTTTACTTGGTCTCTATAGCTATTTTTTGTTGTTTATTGAAATTAGAGCACATATATCAAAAAAGAAGAAAATGAAAAAATAAGCCACAAACTGGGAGAAAGTTTGCAAAACAGGTATCTGATTGGACTTCAATCAACAATATATGAACTCTATAATTCAATAATAAGTAAGCAAAAAAGTTTTTATACAATCAAAAAATTTAGACACTTTACAAAGGTATATGATGGCAAATATGCACATAAAATGATGTTCAACATTATTATTCATTACAGAAGTGCAAATTAAAACAAAATTAAATACCACTACACATGTACTAGAATGATTACATTTTTTAAAGAACTGACAATACCAAATTCTAACAAGAAATGAAAGACTGGAACTTTCATACATTGCTCTTAGAAATAAAAAAATGATACTTTTGTTTCTTCTCCATCTGAAAAAAAAATACAGCTACTTTGAAAAATAGCTTGGCAGTTTCTTTTAAAGTTAAATATTAGTCATACTAATACATACAACCCAGCGATTATACTTGTAGTCATTTACCCAAGAGAAATGAAAACCTACATCCACACAAAGACCTCTACCTGAAAGTTCATAGACACTTTTTTTTTTATTTCAGCATATTATGGGCGTACAAATGTTTAGGTTATGTATATTGCCTTTGCCCCACCTGAGTAAGAGCATCAAGCGTGTCCATCCCCAAGACTGTGTGCACCGCAGTCATTATGTGTGTATATACCCATCCCCTTCTCCCCCTTGCCATCTGCCCGACACCCAATGAATGCTATTGTTATATGTGCACTTAAGTGTTGATCAGTTAAAACCAATTTGATGGTGAGTACATGTGGTACTTGTTTTTCCATTCCTGGGATACTTCACTTAGTAAAATGGGTTCCAGCTCTATCCAGAATAATACAAGAGGTGCTGGATCACCATTGTTTTTGTGGCTGAATAGAACTCCATGGTATACATATACCACATTTTATTAATCTACTCATGTATTGATGGGCACTTGGGTTGTCTCCACATCTTTGTGGTTGTGAATTATGCTGCTATAAGACACTATTTGTAACAGCCAAAAATACCGAAAACAATCTTGACACATTACAAATTGTAATAATATCTATACAGTAGAAAACTACTCAGTGATCCTGTTCATTGCTCTACCAGGCCAGCAGCTTCTGGGAAATGTGGGAATGTGGTAGGATCTGTAGCCATATGTCACACTCATACTTCTTTGTCATTTGGTGGGTCCATTGGTCTAAGGTGATTTTTGTGATATTCCGTGTCACTGAGTCAGATAATCTGTTCTAGCTGAGGCCCTAAGGACAGGGACAGGAAAGGCAAATCCATACCCAGAATAAATGTCAACTCTGGCCAAAATGAATTGCTACCCCTTCCAGGAAAGAAAGGGTTCCATATAATCAACTTACCACCAAGTGGCTGATCAGTCTCCTCAAGGGATAACGCTGTAAGACAGGCTCAGCCTTGATCCCCCCTGCTAGTGGGTTCAACATCTGGCAGCAGCAGTAGCTAGATCAATCTTGGTGAGTGAGAGCCCATTCTTTAGGGCCCATGTATAAACTCTATCTTTGCCTCTGTGGCTACTCCATTCACAAGCCCATTGTTCCAGCACTGGGAAGCCAATGACAACAACTGGCTGAGATCAAGTAGCCGAGTCAATCTACTTGACTATTTTGTGCCTCTCTCCCCTGGTGGATGCTCCCTGTTCCACACAAATTGTGATGTAAAGATCTCAGACTAACTTCCATTGGTCCAGTCACATTCTTCTCCAGACCTTCTCCTCAGTCTTCTAGTCTTTCTCTTCCCAGACCCCTGATGCTGTTCTTCACTGTCCATAAGTTCATGTAATTATTCATTGGTTTTCTTCACTTTCCACATAAAATTGATGACCAGATGCACCTGCTGAAGCTCTTGCCATTAGGAAGATTTTTCCTCACAACTTTCTGTCAGGGCCACTCCTGAGTAGTTCATTTCCAACTTAAACCCACACAGCAAGCCGACTCACCCCCGTCATGCTTGACCTTTCTCTTCCTTCCTATATGGTAACAAGAAACCGATTATGTAGCCGTAAGTGACAGAGGGGTATGGGCTACCTGCTTTTTTGATGATTTCTTGGAGCTTCTGGTCCCAGTCTTGCTTTATCTCACATCCACATTATTAATGGATTACACTGGACCTTCCCAACATTATAACATGATGATTTTGACAACACCCCCTATCATGGTCAGCTTTGGTCATATGGTTTTTCTAGTTTCTGTGACCAGATGCTTCCTCTCCACAAGGGTCCAGTAGCATGCCAAAGGCAATTTTTATAATGAGGTATAGTTCTCTGCAGCAGATGGCTTCAGACTCCAAAATCCAAGGAGTCTAGGTTGTGATTCTGTTTGGGCTTGCCTTAAATTCCAGTTTTTTCCTCACCACAGGTACCTTTAATGCCATTGGTTGTGTAAGGTTGCATGGCCCAAGTGACAAGATTGCTTGTCCTGCAGCCTGGAGTGATATTCTCAAACATGAAACATGCTTCCTCCAGAAAACAAAGTGAACTACCAAGCATTGTGCTTCCTTACTGACGGCAAAAGCCATCCAATTCCATAGTCCATCTACTTACTTTCTTTAAATCTCTCAGTGAGTGAGATGATGTCCTTGCCAGTGCATTCTCATCCACTAGGAGCCAATCCCAGGTCACCACTGGTAAACTTTTAATACTTCTCTGCTATCTCATTCCAGGGTTATCAGCATTCCATCTACCACCAGTGATGGCATTCTCACTGCCAGCTGGGTGGTGGGTGGCTCAGCTCTAATATCCATTTTAGAGTCTGCTTCCTGGGACCACTTCTGATCCCCAATTGTCATAAGCCAGGCTCTCTGGAAACAGACTCTATGACAGGGATTTGCATGCTGCGTGTTTTGGGGAAATGCTATAAGGAAGAAGAGAGACCGCATTGGGCAGAAGAGAAAAGTTGGACTGAGATGCAGTCCCAGATCCTGTGAGACATGATAAAGTTGGGATGATCCTTCAGAGTTGTCCAATTTCAAGGCAAAAAAGTCAGGCCTTGATATTCTCACATCAACCAGTTGTTGATTGTTGGCTGTCCCCAGGAAGGGGACATAATTTTGAATGAAGGGACGATTCACTGATAGAGACTCAGCTTTGAGCAATAAGCATTGAACACTCCTAACAGCTTTGGAAAATTTTCTAAAAAATTTAAAATTATTCAATAGTTCTATTTTTCTCAGATCACAAAGCTTTTAGCCTGCTCTAACTACCCAATGACCACCCCTACTTTTGTTTGAAACACATACACACACACAAGGTACCTATTATATTTCACAAGTAGTTTACTATTCAATTTACTCATTTGCTCACTAATGTTTGCATGTGTTCTTGTTCAGCGGTTCTTTTAGTGTCTGATTGTCGCAATCTATCTTAGTCTTTATATGCCTGACTTGTCTTTATTTTGACCTCAGTGTTAAATCATGCTTTAGTTAGGTATAAAATTCTAGGTGAGCAGTTACTTCCTTCCACTAATTACATTGGTGTATCTCTCACATATACTGTTTCTGAGAAGCTTGCTCTCAGCCTAATTATTCTTCCTTTGTATTTGAGGCAAATGTACTCTTTTCCTTCTGGAATTGCTATTAGATGTATATAGAAGCCTGTGGGTGTATTCTCCAAATATCTTAAATGCTCTCTTATATACATATGTACACATATATATAATGTCTAACTCTGTTGCCTTCTGGGTGAATTATTTATTACTCTCTTTCAATTTATTAATCCCTCTTTGCATCTATCTAATCTAGAGTATATCTCATCCATAGAGTTTTTAATTTCACTGAGTATATTATTCATTTCCAGAATTTTTGATTATTTTTTTATATCCAGGTCTCTTTTGCTTCACTTCACTCTAGGTTTTGTTTCATTATTTCTTTGTTCGTTATGGATGTTATTCCTTCATTCATCACCCTGAATATCCTAAAGATATTTATTTTTAAATATTTGTCAGGTTGTTCTACTATATAAATTTTTTCTTATTTATACATTTTTTATTTTTAATTGACATGTAATAATTGTACATATGGGATACATAGTGATGTTTTAATACATATATACCTTATCAGATCAGAGTAACTAACATATCTATCATACTACATAAATTATTATGGGCCAAATTTGTATATTAATACAAAGTTTTTATTGTATTGACTACTTTCTCCATGTTAGATTTTTTTTCCCCCCATGAGTTTAGGAATTATCAACAAGATTTCTTTCTCTGTTTATTCCTCATTTTGTGGTGCTTCTACCCTGCCCCTCAGGTCCCTCATAGCAACACCATGTCTTACATTGCAGATTAAATCTTGCATAACAAATATATCAAGAATTTCACAGTTGCTATCACAAAATCATCTTTGGGCTTGGTTGCATTTCTGGTCACAAGGCTGTGTGTGCTTCTTTCTGTCTCCCATGGCTTTATGTTGCACATTTTTTGCCCCCTTTCAGAAGAAGGGCCTCCCTAGCCGGGTCCTGGTTTCAAGTGGTGAGTTTGACTCTTCTCTACAACACTTGTAGGAGGAATTTATCTCATGAGCCTGACCTGTTGGGCTCTGTGTCCTGAGATGGGCAGACCTAGCCCTACATCTGCACCTTCATCAACCACCAAGCATGTCTATTTTGTGTCTGTTCCACAGAGATGTGTACCTTATTCTACTTTATTGTTTTAGCACAGCTTAATCTTTTTTCTAATTATCGTTTTAAATTTTTTTCTGTCATTGCTATATACGTGAAACAGAAGGGGACTTCAAAGTGTAAATTTACAAGGCCATCTTGGATGAAAGCCGATAAACATTCGTTTTCAAATATTTGTTGAATGAATAAATGAAATGCTGTTGGCATTGTTAGGAGTCTCTCTGAGCCATTGCTTGGGCTTTCTTTTTTTTTTTTTGTTTTGACAGAGTCTCACTCTCTTGCCTGGGGCGAGTGCCGTGGCGTCAGCCTAGCTCACAGCAACGTCAAACTCCTGGGCTCAAGCGATCCTTCTGCCTCAGCCTCCCAAGTAGCTGGGACTACAGGCATGCGCCACCATGTCCGGCTAATTTTTTCTATATATGTATTTTTTTAGCAGTCTAATTCATTTCTTTCTATTTTTGGTAGAGACGGGGTCTCGCTCTTGCTCAGCCTGGTCTCGAACTCCTGAGCTCAGAACGATCCTCCCGCCTCGCCCTCCCAGAGTGCTAGGATTACAGGCGTGAGCCACCGTGCCCGGCCTCATTGCTTGGGCTTTCAACCTGGAATGAACTTTGCCTCTTTTCCATCATAATTATTGTTCAATTATTTTCTCCGCTACAAAGATTTACTTAATGACCATATACCCTACACAAAATTAATCATTTTCTCTGTTTTCTCATTGCATTTACTACAAAACCCTTGTCTGGCTTATTTCATATTATACAGCAATTATCTTTGTCACCTCAACTAATTGTGAATCCGCTTCTTACTTAACTCTGCCTTCTTTGTACTTCAGGTAGTGAACTGAGTTTATGCGTTCTCCAATATTTATGAAATGAATTGCTATGAACCACAGACCCAGAGAATATACTATATCTAACCACCGAACTTATCTATTCTAGCATGTGCACTAAAATGTGAATATATTTTACATTAATCAGAGCAGTGGTAGGCCCGTTTTACACATTACACCAATATTACAGGAAATGTTTGTGATTTAAATTCTACAGTGACTGATATAATCTTTAAAGATGATAGAAGTGAGCTGTTGTGTTCATATTGTTATAAATATGTGTTTGGTTTCCTTTGAATTATATGAATTTAAATAAATGGCACTAATAAAAACGTGATGTTTTATTTTACTTTTTCTTTTGCTTTTTTTAAAATTTTTTGTTTGTTTGTTTGTTTTGAGACAGAGTCTTACTCTTTTGCCCAGGCTAGAGTGCCATGGTGTCAACCTAACTCACAGCAACCTCAAACTCCTGGGCTCAAGCGATCCTCCTGCCTCAGCCTCCCAAGTAGCTGGGACTACAGGCATGCGTCACTATGCCCAGCTAATTTTTTCTATATGTTTTTAGTTGTCCAGCTAATTTCTTCCTATTTTTAGTAGAGACAGGGTCTCACTCTTGCTCAGGCTGGTCTCCAACTCCTGAGCTCAAACGATCCGCTCGCCTCGGCTTCCCAGAGTGCTAGGATTACAGGCGTGAGCCACTGTGCCCGGCCTTATTTTAAAGTATTATTTTAAGTTACCTTTCTAGGGCAAAGATGAACTGAAGGGAGACTTAAGAAAGAAATGCAAGAATAGTAAATAAAGAGAAAGCGCAAAATTCAAGCTTCACGACTAAAATCTATTTTGAGTAGTGTTTGATGTACTCACTTGTAGACAAGTATTTTGCTCTGATAAATATTTAAATTTTGTAACACGAAAAAAAATTTCTCCTTGTGCAACCTTAGCAACCTAGGCCCACACTCCTGAAAGAGGACTATCCTGTGAATGTCTGTTTATCTCTAATTTTTGGCATGACAACTGGCACAATGTAAGCTTCAATGAATGTCATTGAACTGTAATACAAAAAAATTTCCCTGCTTATTAGGAATAAGTTGTCTTGTTATTTACGCAATGTTTATAGGGTAATATAGTAACAACTACTATTAATATAGATTTTACTATGTGGACTATTTAAATGTAGTATCATGCTTAGTTTTCTAAACAGTTAAGAAAGGTATTTAATAATGAAAAATACTGAGTAATCCCATTTTATAGAAAAGAACTTTTAGTTCAGGGAAGTTAAATAACTTGTCTGAAGGTGCCTAGAGAGTTGCAGCAATACTCAGATCTGAACATGGGTGGGTCTAACTTCCAACCTCTTGTCTTTCCTCTACACACATCTCTATATAATGTGTGCCTTCCTAGATTCTTACCTATTGGCCTATCTTCCCCTTATTTCCTCTCAGTAACACCTTTGCAACATTGTACGTTAACTTTTTGGGCATAAAACTCGACTGTAACTATGGGGTGAAGAAAGGGGAGGGAAGGCCAAACTTCTCATCAATTTGGGAGTTTGGGAGCTCTGTTTTTGTTCTGTTTTTTCAATATATTTATGGATAATCATTTAATGTTCCCATCTAGGTAGGAGCAGACAGGTATTACCGTATGTGTGTTCAAGAGGTAGACATAGTGCCCTGAACAGAAAACGTAAAGGGGAGAAAATGGAAAGCAGATCTAGAATCTGCCTCAGAAGTGGCTCCACCCTCTCACAGCTGCGAAGTCACGTCCATGGAGATGTTTCTTGGAGATAAAGTCATTTGGGGCGAAGACACCAAATCCCTCATCTGAGACAGAGAATGAGAGAGAGAGCAAGAAAGAGCTTGCTCAGTGTTGGCAGAGAACAGCAAGTGAGCTAGACGAGACCCTCACTAGGAATTATGACAACAAGGACTGTCATATGCTAAACAGAATGAACTTCTTTATGTTATTCCACTAAGGACATAAGAGGATTAAGTCTTTACTAGTTAACTTGTTATCTCAGTTATGGACTCTCCAATTGAGGGATTTTCATTTTTATGAATAAAGGGATGGTTTCACACAGTAGTCCACCAGGGTGAGAAATGAGGCCATCCTTTTGCACAGCCCCATTTTCCGTGCTATCGTGGAATTCAGTAAAAGCCACATTCCCCTGTGAAAGGTTACCCCTGGTTCCAATAAGCTCTAGACTGTCTGAGCAGTGAACATTTTAAATCAGCATAATTATATTTCACATGGCAATAAACACTTTCAGTTTAAGTGTGCATAATTTGTCTCTTTGTCTGACTCTCTTTGTTGCATTAGTTTTTCTCCATGGTGAGCACAAAATAACAGGATTTGTAATGATTCCCTAAAGATTACTATTTTTCCTTTCTCTTCTAAAAATGCTCAAGATGCTTTGTTTATTTTTTAAAAGAAAGAAAAAGAAAGTTGGATTTAGAGAAAAAAAAATCTCATCTCCAGGTCTTTGGTTTTGAAAAACTGTAGGCAAGTTCTGAGTGTTAAAAGTTGTTCTTATTGCAGAAAACCAGGCTTCCCAGCTTATTCTGCATATCTTCTCATTCTCTATTCTATGGCCAGGCCTGAAGTTGGGCAGACTCAAGGTTAGTTGTCTGGCTTTGATTGGTATTCAAGTGGAGTGGTGAGCGTGTAAGGCTCTAATCCCTGCAACACATGGTAATTTTTTCATTCTCTCTCAGCCTCCACCTGTTCCATGGTCCAGTGGAGGACTGCAAATCCTATCAAGGGAGGGCAGCCTGACTAAGCCCGCTTCCCTGGCTTGAGTCCATCACATGTGCACTCGGGCTGCAGAGCGCCCAGCCAGCTGCAGCCCAACGATCATGTTATCAGATGACGGATGGCTTCATATCAGGTGTTTAAACTGACGAGCTGCCCCATCTGGGAAATGATTCGGGAAGTCTGGCCTCACTTGATGAATGGGGAAAGTGACAATCAGAGTGACCCCTGCAGCCTCCCTGCTGCTGCCCCGACAGCCACCGTCTCGTCTCTCCCACTGGTTTACTTTTTCGATTCTATTGTCACTCAGCTGAGGTTAGACCTACTGTCACTAAATTGTCACTAAATTATATCATTAATCCAAATATTTTCCTTGCAAGAACCTTCATAAAATGGATGCCAGGCCTCCAACAGACTCATGATCAGAATTAGGGGGCAAGACACAGGATTCAGTCCAGTAATTTTAGAGGTTGTTTCATGTGGCTTTTCACAGTCTGTTTTGAAGTCATTGCAGTATTTTGGAGGGAACTGCATACTTTACCTGGAAATCGAATCGGGATCCTCTATGGCAAAAAATGCGGCGGGCGGGGGCGTGGTCAATGTATTGTGCATGGATCTGAAGACTGTTAATTCTTCTATATTATTAATTGTCAAGTACCAATTGGTGTCCCTTTATGAACATTCATAGGACTCTCTCAAAATGGCTTTCCCAAACTACCTTTATGAGTCAGTTTGTGATTTGACAATCTGTTTTAAAGAACTGAAGTTATTAAGAACCTGTGTTAGGCATTGCCTACTTTTGCCCGGTATCATGCGCCTTTAGGGAATAGGTATGCTTAAGGCTAGATGTACAGAGCACAAGACGAAATGGAAATTTCAGTCAGTGGAATTAATGTTCCATCACCCCCTTGATGTTGTATTGCAAAGATACGATCTATTTATAGATATATCATATCAATTACTCCTCATAGCAAATATTAAATAATGGAGATTAAGCACAATGCATGAACATTTCAAAAACAATTTTCTATGCAGTATTTATTTTCATCAACAATTTCAAATGACTGTGAAAGACTCATGGGCCAAATACCAATTGTTTTATCTTCAATTTAAAAATATATTGTCATCTAGGTTTTCAATGAAAATACTGCTTTGTCCACCCTATGTAAAGCACATCATTTTTTGCAACCACGAACAGTGAATAAACAAAACAAAGGGGGAATTTAATGGGGATGACAGCACAGCAGGTACATTTATGATTTAGTATCATTTCAGTTTTCATCCAGGAAAATTGTCAACCATTCCAAGAATAAAAAATAAAATGCTATGTACTGTATAGTATAACCTCTTTAAATTGGCAATTTGTAGCTGTTTGATAATTCATTCTTAAGCAAACCTCAACTGCTTGCTACCTGCTGTATTCATTAGCCTGTCCATCTTCCTATTCCCCGTAGAGCATGTGGAACTATGATTGTTAGAAAAATGTGCTGCTGTGTATATTTGCTACTTAATACATGTATATATGTTCACCACGTATTTTTATGCAATTGTTTTAGAAAGATGAGCAAATCCTTTTTTCTTTTGGTCTGGGAGATAGTTATTAATGTTTTCTGGATGTTTTGCAACAGATCCATTTTAGATAAATAATGCATTACACACTGCGTCATATGCAGTGGAATTTTTTTTATTCAGCTATTGAGCATAATATGCAAACTCAATATAGAAACTACCAAATTTTAGGAGCAACAGCTCTCTGTATGTGGCACATTTGCAAATATGGGTATTTCAGGGTGCAAATTAAAATAGTTTGATGCACCATATCACACTTTCTCAATGAAAGGGAAACTTTCCTTGTGCTTACTATAAACACTTCATTTACACGTTTATTTGAGACTTTGTTAAATTAGATTATGTAAACACAGGCTGGATAGCAAGTCAGATTTAATACACACGAGTTTTAAAACTGACTTGCATGCTGAACATAAAAGTATAAAGGACTTCACCAAGATTTATTGATTCATGTCAAGGCATCATTACTTTTCAAAGTGTGAAAAATGATCATATATTTATGACCTGCCGACTGAAGCTGTTTTGTGAATTAGCAAAAGCTCTGGAGAGGAGCAGCCTAATTGCATTATCATAGAATCAGAGATGGTTGTCAATTTCCCCCATTTAGCTTTTCTCCTTTAGTTTGTTAAAATGAAGGTACCATACGTTGGTTGAATTCACTAATACCCTGATGAATGAGATATTTTCCCAGTAGGCTGGCTACCAGTATAAACAGTGAATTAGGAATGATAGACCATCAATCATATCTCCTTCAAACGGATCTCTGCCTTGAGATTATTCATAATATATTAGGGCCACTTAAAAAGTTTTCACACAGGATTCACTGATGAAAAGACTTAAATTGTCCATAATCTTCAATGTCTCCTGTTGAAGGAAGACTAGTAAATAGGTCACTTTCTTTATTAACACAACTTTCATTAATTATCTATTTCATTTCAGTCATACTATTTCTTTTTTAAAAATATATAATACTGCTCACATTATATTGGTTACTGTTCTTTAGCAATATCCTAATTGGGAGAGTGGACTCTGTTGTTTGGTAGTCATTAACATTTCTTCTTACAGGAATCATGAGTTAAAGGCCTAACTCTGAGAAACTCACATCATCTGAATACAGGCGATCGTTGGATGTTTTGCAAATGAACAAATGTTCACCAACCTCTATATTTTTGGCATCTACAAGTCTAGGATGACCTGGTAATTTGCGCAGTGTTTTTTATGCAGAGGGTCATATCTTGCCCTCAGGCGCCCATGTATGGTTCCCCTGGGGTTTTGTCCCTTTAATGGAAATTACGAGTATGCATCCAAGGGCAAGATTTCTCCCAAAGGGATTTATCCTGCCTCAATGTGCAAACATAATTCTCATTAAAATTAATAGGAATTGTACACATGCATCTAGGGAAGAAATAGACTCCTAGGTTCAGATCACCTCATTCTGTCTCATGCAAAAGATGACAGGGTCTGCCCTGGAGGTGGGCACACAGCCAAAGGTTTGAGAGTTCAGATAGGCAATCAGAACTTCCAATGCTCACCTACACCACATGTGAGGCTCTGCAAATTCTTTTTTTTCATTGCAAGAGATTGTACAGGGAACCTAGCTAGACTCTTATTTGCCAAGCTTTTCTCCAGCATTATAATTATTTCCATGATTTCTTCTCCAGGGAGTTCAGGGAAAACTGGGCATTGCTTATACTTGATTCCTGGGTTGAAGGTTTTGGATCATTTGTATTTATCAGAATCACTGGACCATAATATTTGTCTATTCTTTCCATTTGTAATTCTTCAAAAATACCTCTTATTTGACTGGATAAGTGGTATTTAACTCCTGGTGTGTTTTAGGGTCTGAGAAATCAGCTCTTTATTCTGGGGAAATGCAGCTTTAATGCACACATTGCTAAACTTGTGTAAATTCAACCAAACAACATTTTTAGACCAACTGAATCTATGTAGCATGAAGAAAAGAAGAGTTAACTTGGCATTCAATTAATTTGACCGTTTCTGTTGTTGAAGCCACATAAATTAGCTCATAAAAAAGTATAATTCTACCCCTCTGAAAAAGGTCTTATTTTTTAAAAATGAATAATTCCAAAAACACTAATATAACTACTCTAAAGCTTATCTGAAAAAGAATTTCTAAATCTGCTCACTTATAAAAGCCAGCATGGTAGAGAAAAAAAATAGGTGGTTTTATTGATTTAATTTCATCAATATAAATGACATATTTAAAGTTGAGTTTTTTAATTTCCTTAAGAAGTGTATATCCAAACCAGTTTTTACATCAACCAAATAAACCATACGTCTGTATTAATAAAGGACATATGTATACAATGAGTAGACTTGGCTAGAAGGTACAATAGGTGCAAGTTGTCACACCTTAAAAGAAAAACATTGCAAAAAAGTAGGACACTCAAGAGACTGCAAAAATAGATAAATTAAACTTCTCACATTTTCAGCTGCAATCAAATTGGTCAGGTAGTTCACTGAATCAAAAAATACTTCCAAGCAAAACCAATAAAGTAAGTGTTGAGACTCAGCTGTATGATTGGCACACTCGCATTTTGAACCTGTTTGAGTAATGACTATGGGCTAAGGAAAAGATCTTGAAGATGAATACAGGCAAGATGATGTTAATTTTTCAATAATTCAATTTCTTTTCCAAAGTAGAATTTTGGTTACCGTCTTGGATACTGTTTTCTATTGTCAGTGGCACCTTCATTTCTTGATTCTGTCTCTTTTACTGGATACTCCTCCTTCCACAATCATGTGACCTTTGATGTCTCCCAAGTTTCCATCACCAACTTTTCTCTTCATTGCAGGCTCCCTTCCTTAGCTAATACTGCATTCGTGTAGCTCTAAGTACCATTTTTGCACCACAGACTCTCGAATTGTTATACAGTAGTCCCCCTTCCTGCAGGGGATACATTCCAAGAACCTCAGTGGATGCCAGACAGTATCAACCCTATGTATACTATGACCTTTCCTATATGTATATACCTGTGACAAAGTTTAGTTTATAAATTAGGCACAATAAGAGGTTGACAACAATAACTAATAATAAAATAGAACAATTGTAACAACACACTGTAACAGAAGTTTGTGAATGTGGTTTCTCTCTCTCTCAAAATGTTTTTTGTACTATACTCACCCTTCTTATTCTTATGATGACGTCAGATGATAAAATGTCTACGTGATAAGATGAAGTGAGAGGAATGACGGGCATTATCACTTAATGTTAGGCTGCTATTGACCTTCTGAAGATGTACAGAAAGAAGATCCTCTGCTTTGGGGGTTCTGGATCATCCAGCCAGGACAATATCAGTGGTTGGATATCAGGAACAGATGATGTTGGTGACCAATGGGCAGTAGTGTCTACAGTATGGATATGCTGAACAAAGGGAGGATTCATGTCCTGGGTGGAACAGAGCGGGATGGCAAGAGATTTCATGACACTACTCAAAGTGACACATAATTTAAAACTCATAAATTGTTTATCTCTGGAATTTTCCATTTAATATTTTTGGACTGCAGTCAACTGAATAACTGAAACCTCAGAAAGTGAAATAGCAAATAAGGGAGGACTATCATATCACACTGTGGCCACTTTTCTGAGGTCTAGATCCTACTACAAATGGCCTCCTCCATATTTCTGCTTGACCCTTCATCAAGTACGTCAAACTCAATATGGGCTAAAAAGAGCTTTTCTTTGGCTTGATATTTATTTATACCTACTTAAAGAATTCAGATTAATGATGACTGACAAAAGATAACAGAAAAGCCTTGGAAATGGTCTTATTTTCTCTCATACCGTATTCTGCAGAACATAGGATATAAAACTAACTCTATATAATGTGATACATCACATCATTCAGAAAGAACTAAATTATAAATGTTGTAAAAACATAGGCATAATTACTTATTTTGAATGACTATGCATCTGCTTGAAATGATAATTATTTGTGCGAGCTCCCTCTTCCCACAAAATATTTTTTGCCTACCATTTATGCCCTAGCTGAGGTAATGGAGAATGTCTTTGAAAATTATTAGCATCCATATGATCTTTCATATGGTCATTTCTGGATGTGTCTGAAATTGTTTCAATCCATAACACAAGTGAAAGCAAACTACATTTTAATCCAATATATCTCAGTATGTATAAACATTCTTTTAGTTCCTTGCTGGTAGATAAATTAGCAAAAATAAATGTAAAGGTGTCTAAATAACTAAATATCAGATTAGTTAAATTCAGCTTCATGCCAACAGAATCCTAAGTTTCAAATCGGCATGGACTATATATATAGGTTTACTTTTTCTCTTATTTTTATCTTTTATTTTAAATTTATAAAAGTAGCATATGAATGCATATTGACCAAAAAAATTTAAAAATATAGTAACATATAGAATAACAATGAAAGTCCTTTTTCACCATCCCTATCCAACAGCATACAGATAAATAAAATTAATAGTGTTATCTGCCTGTTTTGTCATAGCCATGAATCTAGCACATAGAACAATCAATAACATACATAGGTCTTCACTAAATATTTGAAAAATTAATTAATATCTTTCCAGTAATTTTGTATATATTTGCATGTATATTCAAGATTTATGTGAACACGATGTCCTTAATATGCTGTGACTTTGTTGTTGTTACAACACCATCTATAGGCTCTCTTGATCTATCTCACTTTTTAAGATTAATTTTATTGTGTACATTAAATGTATACAACAAAATGTATGTATGTGTGTGTATATGTATAAAATGAAATGGTTACTATAGTGGAACAAATAAACATATCTGTAATCTCAAATAGTTGTTCACTTTTCCCCCTCGTGGCAAGAACAGCTATAATCTACTAAGCAAAAATCCTGAACAAAATATACTATTATTACCTATAGTCTTCATGTTGTACATTAGATATTTCAACTTGTTCCTCCTACATATTTGCTACTTTGTATGCTTTGAGCTACTACCTCTGCCCCTATAAACACTGTTTTATTTTCTGTATCTATATATTTGACCTTTACTTATTTCTTTTAAGATTTCATGCATAAGTGAAATCATACAATATTTTTCTTTCTGTGTTTTGCTTATCTCATTATTTTTAATAGTTGCATAGTTTTCCATAATATGGAAGAAAAATAATTTATTTAATTGTTCTCCTTCATATGGTGCCCAACTTTTTATGACTAGAACAAATGCAGCAATGATTATCTTAAAGCATTGTGTTTAACCACATTGGAATATTTTTGCAGAATAGATTTCTAGAGATAGAATTTCTAGGCCAAGAGTATATAAGCATTTAAAACTTAGACAAGAATTTTGTATCCAACAAAACTAAGTTTCATAAATGAAGGAGAAGTAAAATCTTTCCCAAATAGTCAAACACTAAGGGAATTTATCACCACTAGACCTGTCCTAAAAGAAATGCTCAAAAACACTCTAAACACCAAAAGTACGGTCAATACTTGCCAGTATTAAAAACACTCAAAAAGAAAATCTCACAGATCTTATAAAACAACAGTAACACAGGGAGAATACAAAGCAGCTAAGTAACAATCAACATGGAACAGTACCTCACTTATCAATATTAACATTGAATGTAAGCAGTCTAAACGCCGCACTTCAAAGTTATGTATAGATAGATAGAATGGATAAAAAAACACAACCCATATATGTGTTGTCTCCTAGAAACCCATTTGACTCATAAAGAGTTGCATAGACTCAAGGTAAAGGGGTGGAAGAACATATTTTATGCAAATGAAACCCGAAGTGAGCAGTAGTAGCTATTCTTAAATCAGATAAAGCATATTTTAAATGAACAACAGTAAAAAAAGACAAAGATGACCATTATATTATATAATGATAAAGGGCTAATTCAACAAGAAGATATAATGATCCTAAATATATACACATCTATAACACCAGAGCTCTTAGATTCATAAAACAAATACTACCAGACCTAAGAAATGAAATAAACAGCAATATAATAAGGGGGGACTTTAACACTTCACTGACAGAACTAGACAGATCATTGAGGCAGAAAATCAATAAAGAAATAATATACTTAAATGAGACTTCAGAAAAGATGGACCTAACAGATAGTTACATAACATTCTACTGGAAAAACTGCAGAATACACATTCTTCTCATCAGCACATGAAATATTTTCCAAGTTATACCATATGTTAAGCCACAAAATAAGGTTTAGAAAATTTTTTAAAAATCAAAATTTTACCATATATCTTCTCGGACTACAGTGGAATAAAACTAGAAATTAATTCCAAGAGAAATTCTTAACACTATAAAAATACATGGAAATTAAACAATCTGCCAAGAATGATCCTGAGTCAATGATGAAATCAAGATGGAAATCAAAAAGTTTTCTGAAATGAATGAAAATGGCAACATTAGCTACAAAATCTCTGGAATACAAAAAAAGCAATGCTTAGGGGGAAGTTAACAGCCTTAAATATTCACATCAAAAAAGATGGAAAGACTACAAATTAACAACCTAATAGCACACCTCAAGGAACTAGAAAAACAAGAACAAACCAAATGAAAAGCTAGCAGAAGAGAAGAAATAACAAATATCAGAGCAGAACTAAATGAAATTGAAATAAAAAAATACAAAAGATCAATGAAACAAAAAGTTGGTTCTATGAAAAGATAAACAAAGTCAACAGACTGCTAGCTAGATTAATCAAGAAAAAACAGAGAGGATTAAAATAAGCTTAATCAGAAATGAAAAAGGAGGCATTACAACTGATATCACAGAAATATAAACAATTATCTAACACAAATATGAATACCTCCATGTGCACAAACTAGAAAATCTAGAAGAAGTGGCTGAATTCTTGGAAACACATCCCACTAAGCAATCAGGAAAAAATAGAAATTCTGAACAGACCAATAACAAGTAACAATATTGAATCAATTATAAAAATCTACCAACAAATAAAAACTCAGGACCAGAGGGAGTCACATTCAAATTCTACCAGACCTACAATGAAGAACTGGTACCTAGCCTACTGAAACTGTTTCATAATATCAAGAAGGAGAGAATCCTCCATATCTCTTTTTATGAAGGCAATATCACCCTATATGAAAGCCAGGAAAGGAAACAACAACAAAAAAAGAAAACTACAGACCAATATCTTTCATTAACATCAATGTAAAAATCCTCAACAAAATATCAGCAAAGTGAATCCAACCACACATCAAAAAAATAATTCACAACCATCAAATGGGTTTTATCCCAGAGAGGCAAGGAGGGTTCAATGCACACAAATCAATAAATGTGATTCACCACATAAACAAAATTAAAAACCAAAACATACGATCATCTCCTTATATGCAGAAAAAGCATTCAATAAAATCCAGCACCCCTACATGATAAAAATCCTTAGCAAACGAGGCATAGAAGGAACATACATATAAATAATAAAAGCCATATATGGCAAACCCACAGCCAACATCACATTGAATGGGAAAAAGTTGAAAGCATTTCCCGTAAGAACTAATACAAGACAAGAATACCCACTTTCATCACTTCTATTCTACATAATATTGGAAATCCTAGTCTGAACAATCACGCAAGAAAAAGAAATAAAAGGCATCCAAATCAGAAAAAAGGTGATCAAACTATCTCTATTTGCCTATGATATGATCTTATATCTAGAAAATCCTAAAGACTCCTATAAAAGTCTCCTAGAATTAATAAGTAAATTCAGTAAAGTCTCAGGTTATAAAATTAATGTACACAAGTCAGCAGCATTTCTACATACTAATAACAACAAAGATGAGAAGTAAATCAAGAACTCAATACCATTTATGATAGCTGCAAAAAAGAAAAGAAAAACCTAGGAATGTACTGTACCAAAGAGGTGAAAGATTCAAGAAGAACTAGAAAATATTGATGAAAGAAATCGCTGATGGCACGAACAAAAGAAAAACATCCCATGCTCATGAATTGGAAAGATCAATATTGTTAAAATGTCTATTCTGCCCAAAGTGATTTACAGATCAGTGCAACTTCTATCAAAACAGTAATGTCATTTTTCACAGAATTTGAAAAAAAATCTTATATTTCATATAGAATCACAAAAGAGCCTGAATAGCCAAAGCAATCCTAAACAAAAAGAACAAATCTAGAGGGAACACATTACTAGACTTCACATTATGCTACAAGGTTGTAGTAATCAAAACAGCATGGTACTGGTATAAAATTAGACACATAGATCAATAGAATAGAGAATCCAGAAATAAAACTATATGTCAACAACCAACTGATCTTTGACAAAGCAGACAAAAACATACACTGTGAAAAAGGGGCCCTTTTCAACAATTGGTGCTGGGAAAATAGGAGAGCCGCATGTACAAGAAAGAAACTGGATCCCTATTTCTCACAATACACAAAAATTACTCAAGATGGATTAAAGACTTAAACATAAGAACTGACACCATAAACATTCTAGAAGAAAACTTAGGAAAACCTCTTCTGCACATTGGCCTGGGCAAAGAATTTATGACTGAGACTCTAAAAGCAAATAAAACAAAAACAAAAATAATAAATGGGACTTAGACTAAAAACTTCTGCACAGCAAAAGAAATAATCAGTAAATAGACAACCTACAGAATGGGAGAAAATATTCACAAACTATACATCCAAGAAAGGACTAATATTCAAAATCTACAAAGAACTCAAACAAGTCAGCAGGAAAAAAACAAACAACCCCATTAAAAAGTGGGTAAAACACTTGAACGGATATTCTCCAAAAGAAAGGGTACGAATGACCAACAAACATATGAAAAATGCTCAATATCACTAATCATCAGGGAAGTGCAAATTAAAATCACAATGAGACATTACTTTGCCCCTATCATAATGACCATTACTAAAAATCAAAAAACAATAGATGTTGGTGCAGATTCGGTGAAAAGGGAAGGCTTATACACTGTTGGTGAAAATGCAAATTAGTACAGTATCTATGAAGAACAGTATGGAAATTCCTCAAAGAACTAAAAGTAGACCTGCAATTCAATCCAGCAATCCTACTACTGGGTATCTACCCAAAGGAAAAGAAGTCATTATGTCAAAAAGACACATCTACCCATATGTTTATCACAGCATAATTTACAGTTGCAAAGGTATGGAATCATCCTAAGGGCCTATCAACTGATGAGTAGATAAAGAAAATGTGGTGTCACACACACACACACACACACACACACACACAGAGACACATACACACACACCAAGGAATACTACTCAGTCATAAAAAGAATGAAATAACATCTTTCACAGGAACTTGGATGGAACTGGAATCCATAATCCTAAGTATCTCAAGAACAGAAAAACAAATACCGCGTGTACTCACTTCTAAGTGGGAGCTGAACAATGGGTATACGTGGTTACACAGAATGGTATAAGTGACTTGGGAGCCTCAGAAGTGGGGAAGGTGGGAGGAGGTAAGGGATAAAAAAACTGCCTTTTGGGTATCACGTATACTATTCAGGTAACAGGTACACTGAAAGCGCTGACTTCAACACTATACAATTCATCCATCTAACAAAATACAACTTGTACCTCCTAAATCTATTTAAATTTAAAAAATAAATAAATAAAACTTAGTTGATGGCTCTATATTGCTTGACGTTAGAGTTGTTCCAATATGTTCTCTTAACAGTAGCACATAAAACTATCAATTATCCTAAAAATGTGTAAACTTTATAGATATGATAGATAAAAACAATCTACAAAATTTTGGTTTGAATTTACATTTTCTTGATTTTCACTGAACTTGAACAACTTCTCATATGTTTTTTAGACATGTCTATTATTTGTGTTTATATAAATTTTTGGTTAACTAATTTTGGTTATAGTTTTCTTATTGACTCATTTATGTTCTTTATATATTATGAATATTAACCTTTGCTTGTCACTTGTGTTAAAAAAATGCTTTTTGCTGGTCTATTACTCATCTTTTATAATAGGTTTTAAATTGTATTTACTTACATCTATGAATATATTTTTAGGTCTCTTGGGTTTTGTGTCTTACAAAGTTGGACCTTTATGTACAGTTCACAAAAATATTATTTTAGAGGGTTTTATTGTTTGTTTTGCATTTAGCTCTTTGTTCTGCCTCGAACTTATTTTTGTATGTAGTATGAATAAAGGATCTATTTTTTTCTAAATCAATATCTAAGTGTCCTAGTATCAATTTTGAATATTTCATACTTCCTTTGCTAATTTTAATAATTTTTTGTAATACACTTTCTATGTATTCTCTTTACAAATCCCTTATCGTGTTTCGTAAGTTCATTTGTATATAAATACAGAAAGAATATTAGCTTTAATTGAGATACATTAATACCTGCAGAGGCAAGCACCCTGTGATTGTACTCCTTTCCAAATTTTCCTACCTTCATCTTACACAGTCAAAGTCATATGAAATGTCTTAAAAGTTTTCATACAATATCTCTTTGGAGATTAGTTGAGATTTTGCTCAATTTACATATTTAAAATATTGGATGTTTCAATTCTGGTGGAAAATAGTCCCATTATTTATTCATTTCTTTCTTTATGTCTCAGGTAAAGTTACCTAGTTTTTTAAAAATAGTAATAATAAAAAACATTTATCAAGCAATTACTGTGTGATGGATGTCATTCCAAGCACTTCATATGTATTAAATCTTTTTCTCTTCCTTTTTTGTCCTTAACCGACTATACTTTAGAATAAATCTCATCTTCCCACAAGCCTATGATATAGGTACTATTTTTATCCCCATTTATGGAAAACCACATAGTACAGAGAAATTAAGTAACTTACCAAAGAACTCATAATTAGCAAATTTAAAGACTAGATTTATAACAATTTATTTAATAATAGAATCCATCCTTTTAATCATTATCTATAATTTTATATAAATTATTCCTTAATAGTTATGGTTTTTGCTGATATGCTGGTTGGCATTTATTGTTATTATAGCATCTAATTAAGTTATTATTGTTATGTACATTTATCTTTAACTTTTATCAGCACTCCTTAATTATCTAATTCTCCTATGAATATATTCTTCTAAATTTCCTAATTCCTTAGACATTTTTTTAGGTAGACACCATCTAAAATAATAACAGTTTTGCTTCTTCCTTTCCAATATTTAAACTTTACAATTCATTTCTCTCTTCCCTATTCTTCCTTTGTTTAAAATTATCTGCTCTCTCCTTTCCAAAAAGGAAAAGAATGGTGAAAAATAGCGTCACGTCTTCCTCTTTAATTTAGTTTAACAGAAATGATTTAACGATTCATCATTAGAGTGGAATGCTTGCTTTTAGGTTGTGTTAGGTATCTTTAGTTATGCTAAGGGCTCAGGAATAATTTTTATGAATATGTACTTCTTTTTACTCAATAATTTTGGCATTCTTTATTTTGCCCATGTGGATAGTTTAATATATTTCACGTGTTGAGCAACCTTGTGTTCTAGAAACATATTCTACTTAGTCATAATGTGTAGTTATTTTAGTACTCTGCTGCAGTATTTTATTTAATATTTTGGCATCTGTAATAATAAGTGACATTGGTCTTTAATTGTGCTATCCTTATCCAGACATTATATAAGCATTATGTAATGAACAAAGACTATATTAGCCAGTTTTCTGTATTTTCCTATTCTTTTATAAATGTTTAGAATTTAAATAGCATAACATTTATCTTTGATCTGATGGCAAGGTAAAATTTATGGAGAACTGTCATTTATTTAGGGATTAGATATTTAACTCACTTCTTAAGTAACATCTTCTATAGCAGTTCTTCTAGTCATTCTCTACCAACTGTTTTTTTTTTTTGTTTTGTTTTGTTTTTTTTTTGAGACAGAGTCTCACTCTGTTGCCCGGGCTAAAGTGCCATGGCATCAGCCTAGCTCACAGCAACCTCAGACTCCTGGGCTCAAGGGATCCTCCTGCCTCAGCCTCCCAAGTAGCTGGGACTACAGGCATGCACCACCATGCCTGGCTAATTTTTTCTATATATATTTTTAGTTGTCCACCTAATTTCTTTCCAATTTTTCAGTAGAGACAGGGTCTCACTCTTGCTCAGGCTAGTCTCGAACTCCTGAGCTCTAATGATACACCTGCCTTGGCCTCCCAGAGTGCTAGGATTACAAGTGTGAGCCACCGCGCCCAGCCTACCAACTCTTATCAGTCATGATCATTTATATTTTCCTAGAAAAAAATGTCCATCTTGTTTTTCAAATTTATTAATGTAAATATATACATACTATAATATTACCTCATAATTCTAAAAAAATTTTTTTTAGTTTTGTCCCCTTCCTCATTCTGTTTTTTGTGGTTCTCTTACCCATTCTCATTATCTTACAGGAGATTTACAACATCTTTTTTTATTGCATTGTATTCTTTTTAAAAAGTTTGAGCTTCTTAAGCTAATCTAATTATTGCTTTGCTTTCTATTTCATTAATGTCTATTTGATCCTCATTCGTTTCTGTCTTTTACTTAGTTTTTTTGGACTTTAGTTTCTAGAGAGAAATGCTTAACACATTTATTTTCAAGCTATATTATTTTTAAAAATAAATTCATTTAAGGTTTTTTTTCCAGGGTAACCCTGAGGGTATGATTTACAGGTTTTGGTATGTAACTAAATAGTCTAAAATTTCAATTTTGTTTTTCTCTTTAATTCAAAAGTCATGTATATAAACAACAACAAACAAAGGAAAAATAGAAAATTGGAGGAAGAAGTAGAGGAGGAGAAGAAAATGTCACAAAAAGTACCTAATGTGATGTTACTACCTCTACTAATATCTCCTATTATACCTAATGATGTAGAACTTTAGGTGAAAGCACCAAATAAATTTTGGCTTAGTTTAAGAAAGAACTAGGTAAAATTCAAAGTTGTCCAAAAAATGAAATGAATTACCATTTAAGGAAGTGCACCTCCCATTACCAAGGCGTTCAAGCACAAGAAAGGGTGATTATGTGGCAAAGACTTGCAAAGGAGATTCAAATATGTAGTGGATAAATTGCTTTTAAGATCTTTCTCACTGTTTGCATCCTGTCATATAATTTAGTCTATAAAGTGCAACAACTGGTGTCACAAAATTATTTTTAATTCAAGTAAACCCCCCACTGTAATAAACTCCATAGGAAATCAAGAATGCTTTATTGAAATATAATTGTGTTAAAATTAATAGTTTGCTTAAAACCACATTCCTAATCTGTAGGAGTTGTAGAGTAAACAGAGATGAGACCAATTTTCTCTATAGTTTCTTAATAAACCAAAAGAAATAAGAAAAAAAGAAGCAGCATCAAAAACTTTTTCCTCCTCCCAGTTGCTGGGTCTTTAGGATAGTGCTTTCCCTTACTGCATAGGTCTGGACTTGGGATTTACGGCTAGGATGTTTGACGTGCTGGTGGAATCAGAAAGCATAGATGTTGCCTGAAAACACAATACATAAATTGTAATCTACTCAGCTATAACTCAGGTTAGAACTGTCAATTTTTGCCTTTACTTCTGTTCCCTGACCCTCACTTGAGCCAGGGTAATTTGCCATTAATCCTTCATGAGACTCACTAGCTTCTACTCTCAGGAATTAAACTGGCCACTTGGAGGACCAATTTCTTTGCATCTGAGCATGACGCATATAAAAGATTTGCTGCACGGGATACTAATTACCTTAGTTTCAAAAACACCACCTCCTTTTTGCATCTGTGCTGGTATATTCTGTTTCTCTGATTTTCATGCTCTGATTTACCATGGCTTCCTATGCTAGTCTACTGCCAGATCCCTACATCTGGCTCTGAACCTAGAGAGCCTGGACAGATCTCAACTGCTACCCCTCTTCCCAGACTTTCTGTGGCTCTCCAGGTCTTGTCTTCCTGCCCCTTCTCCCTAAACCAGTATACCTATAATCCTTAGTTAATATAATAAACATTATTTATTGTGTCAGAAGTTGTGTCAGTTATATAAACTATCCTCACATAGGTGTTATATTGAAGCCTTTTTTTTTTTTTTGGTCATTTGTTTAACAATGGGATTTCAACTCTATTTTAGATGAAGACCTTGGTGTCTACTGATTCTACAATAGCAAAATGAATTGATTAGTCAATCATGTGGATGAATGTATTTCTAAGGAAAATTGTTATAATAAAATTTCAAGATTCTCTAAATTGTTAAGACAACCCAGATAATGATTCAATTCCTTTGCTTTTTGAAACTCTGCCTCTACTCTGAATGCAATCACAGAATTTATAGACCCAAGTGGCATTGCTTTCGTTTGAGGGCAAAATAAGATGTCTGGTTTCATCCTGGATGATGGAAGTTTGATTAATGTATCATGAAGATACATAATTCCGGTATTAATAAAGGAACAAACCTGAAAGGTCAGTGTAAGAAATACCAATGGGCACACTATGTCCCTGGTTCTTAGGGGATTGATATGTAAGTTTCCATGTTTATGACTCTGGAATCTATAAGAACTCCAAAGACAGGAATTATTTTTTACACAACTTTATATCCCAAATACTCAGCACAATGTCAGATACATAATAGATGCTCAAAATGGTTTTGCTGAATAAAGCCACTTATTTTTTCATCAGTACTTTGAATATAATTGCATTTCACTGCCACCATTTCTAGCATTCTGTAAATTTCTTTGTCTATTCATTTAATATGGTCTTATTTAGCACCTACTCTGTTGCTAGACCCTGTTCTAGGCACTGAGGATACAGTGAACAAAACAAAATCCCTGCTGTCGTAGAGCTTACGTTTAATCAGGGAAAGAAACAATCATCAAACAAGCATGTTAAAAAGTATAACACAATGTCAAGCATTAATAAATACTATGCAGACAATTAAAGCTGCTAAGGGGATAGAGAGTGACAAGTGGTTGCTATTTTAGACAGGAAAGTTATGTTTGAGCAGGGATCTAAATGAAGTGAGAGAGTGGGCCCTATGAATATTTGAGTAGAGAGCATTCCAGCAGAAATAACAACAAATGCAAAGGCTTTGAGACATGAGTGAGCACGGCGTGTTTGAGGAATAGCAGCTGAAACAAAATAAGGAATAGGAGTGGTACAAATTAGGTCAGAATGGTAGATGGGTGTCATATCACATAGGGCATTCTAGATCATTATTAGAACTTGAATTTTATTCAAAAATGGGAAAATTTTTGAATCAGAAAGTGAAATGTGATCCCTCTGGTTGTTATGAAAATACAGGTGGGTAGTAGTTAGAGAGAAGGAGACTAAGACCAGTTAGGAGGCTGGTGAAGTAGCCCAAAAGTGATGGCGTTGGCTAGGACCGAAAAGTTTAGGGTGAGTAATGACAAAAGATTAGATTCAAAAAATATTTTGCTAGGATAAAGAGATATGAAAAAATGATAAAGATATATGAAAAAGGATAACTCCAAGGTTTTTGGCATAAGTTGCAAGATGAATCAGGGAGCCGCTACCTGAAGTGGGGAAGAGAACAGGGGAGTAGACTTTGAGGAGTTCAGTTTTGGACACGCCAGCTAAGTGGAAAACTTATGTAGGCATATGGCTAAATGGGTCTGGTAGAAAGGGTGAGGTCTAGAAGTGGTTATCAGCTTATAATGTTTCAGCGGTGGCCCAAAAGCCAGGTCAAGAAAGTGTTTCAGAAATTATTTGTGCCAAAGGCCAAGAAGTTCAAGTAAAATGCAGACTTAGAATTGACCGTTGGATTTGGTAATGTGAGAAGTCATTAGTGATCTTGGCAAGAGCTCTTTAGTCGGAGTGCTGTGGACAAAAGCCTGACAAAAGCAAGCTCGAGAGAAAACGGGAAGTAAGAAAATGGAGCGAACAAGTACAGACAGCCCTTTTATTTCTCCCTTGCTAAATAGAAATGAAATTTATCCATATTTTGACATTTTTTCTAATTATTTTTTTACTGTACATCTTTGCAACAAGCTGGAATTCCATCTCTTTACTTCTTTCAAATTTATTTATTTTAAGTTGTCAGATAAAATTATGTGTATTTATTGTATACAAGATGTTTTGAAGTATATATACATTGTCGAATGGTTAAATCTCCCTAATTAACATATGGATTACCTCCCCTAGTATCATTTTTATGAGAACACTTAACATCCACTCTTTTAGCATTTTTAAGAATACGATATATGGTCATTAACTATAGTCTCAATGCTGTATGATGAATCTCTTTAACTTTTTCTTCCTATGTCACTGCAATTTTGTATCCTGAATTTCACTTTTTTATTTACCTTTGGGACCAGATTCCAAAACTTGGTAGGTACCCAATGAATAAATAACCAAATTATACAGACCACTGAGTGACAATGCACTTTATTTGTAGAGAAAATACTAAGGAAGAAACTCTGGAATAATAGCCTTATAAAACGAAATAGAAAATGCTGACAGCAACAATAGAGTTTTCATCATGGCTGACTCCATGGTAAATTCGTTATAGCGAAAGGCAAATTGCTTGGAGGTGACATGGTTTCAAGGATGGTGGGGTGTCATGGTGACAAGGCAGCGTCCAGAGATTTAAGCTTGTCACGATTTATTTTCTCTCTTCTGCGCTTTTGAAGAGTGTTAAGAGTCCTCTATGAAATGGTCAGGAGATTAGAGAGGAAAGGAAAATGAGACAAGAAAAAGTATACATCACATTGGGATAACACTGCAAATAAACAACTAATATTTTTAGAGCATTCTAAATGTCAGGCTCTGAGCCAGGCACTGGAGAGAGCATTGACCAAGTCCACATGGCCCTGTCCTCGTGGGGTAAGCTTATAGTCCACAGGGTAAATCGTTAAACAATCAAATAGATGTGCTTTTAAGTTCTGTGAAAGAGGAAGAACAGAGTTCTCTGAGAGGGCATTTTTATGAGGTACCTAATAATCTAAGAGGCCAGACAAAACTTCTAGAGAGAATGGTATTTAAACTGAATCTGGAAGGATGAGTGAAAGTTAGGAAGATATTAATTATGACTCTGACCTGATCCAGTTACCCATTAGCATTTATCACCTTCAAAGCTACTAGATTATTTCTTTTATACTTTTCTATAGTAAAGGATGTTTTTTAAATGTAGGGGAAAAAAATACAAAATGAAGGTTGTATGCTTCTTGAAGAGATGTACTGATGCTTAAGGAAATGGAAAATGCATTATTTTAATGTTGCTATGAAAACAGAAACAAATGTGTGCTATATCTAATTTAACCATGGGGAACCCTGTGTTCATGAGTTTACAGTGCTGGTGTTTTCTTTCTTCACTGAACACTTTTCCTTTTGTCATTCAGGTAATGTAATTGCCTACTTTTGTGTAATAATCATAAGTAATTGATTTTGTAACTGTTCCTGTGCTATTACACTGCTAATTGGATGTCTATGAATCACATACCTATCTCTTGACTCCTCAAAAAAGTGAATATATTCTAGTTTTTAAAAACATGGTTGCTTTACTGATTTTGACTATCAACTATTATTTTAAAACACTTTTTTAAAAAAATATATATATATTAGTGCCTGAATTTATGGCAATATCTTTTATTCTATTAAGATGATTGTCAAAGTCATAATGAAAAAAAATTTGCTGTTATTTACTGCCACAGCGAAGTTGTGGCATAAATTCATCTCGTTTATTCCCATTTCTTTAGGTTACATGAGTTGAAGCCACGTATACAAAGTTAGCAAGTGCTATACCTGAGATTTGAACCTAAGTCTAATTCTTCTGAAAATTAAATCAGTTTCACATTCCAAAACAATAAGATTGATTCTGAGATGCACAATATTGCCTAGAAGTTAGGAGTCCAGTTTCTAGAGTCAGACTGCTTTGGTTTAACTCATGGCCAGATCACTAAATATTATGTAACTTTCAACTCTTTGCTTAACCTTCCCATGACTCGTATATAAAAAAGGAGGAAATATTTATAATTTTTAATTCATTACTTTTATGAGAGCTAAGTTAAAAAATAAATTAATATCTTTTATGAGGACTAAGTTAAAAATAAATTAATATATGTAAAGCACTTAGAATAGTGCTGGCAAATATCAATTGCCCAATAAATTTAGGCTACTATTATAATTTGTTTATATATAACATATAATATATACACATATAATTTATTTCTTATCTAATAGTACGCCATATTGACTATCTGCAATTGTTTTCATGCAACACACATTTATACTGACTTTGTATTAAAATAACTATCTAAAATCAAGAGCACAAATCTTTCCATCGTTATTGCCATATTAATTTCAATCTTTGTCCTTTCATCAGCCTTATAAGACATAAATTACCAGACTTACAAATTTCTATATTAAGAACTGATCTTTAAAATATTACATGCAAATTTTGTTTTACACATACACACACATATGACCACAATAAAATGTAGTAAAAAAAAAAAAATTGACCAAAAAATGGTACTGCACCTAAATGGAAATTATCAGCCTTTAAATAAAATCTGACAATGTGCCTATTTGTCTATATAAAATCAAACATTCATACGAATCTAAAAATCTCAAAAAAGTATCTATAGAATTGGTCAACGTGATGTCACGTAGGCAGGTATTTAGAAATATTTCTGTGACAGTTAGTTTCACAATTCGTGTCCGAACCAGAATAAAATTTGCCTGTCTGTTCTTATTGTTAATTGTTCAGTTGTGTTTGGCCCTGTGGAACCACAAAGATGACTAAAAGAGTCTCAAAGACTTTCCAGTACGGCGGAACAACAAAGAGGCACACAGATACCTGTAACAACTGTGTAGCTAAAATAAAGCAAACAAAGTATTAAAATGTATCTCCTATGTATTTTTTCTAACAATGTGTCTAAAGACGAGAAAGAAATACAAAAGAAGAGGACATGGGCTGCATGGAGGCAGGTGTACAACAGAAGGAAGGAGACAGAGAAAGATGAAAGGAATCCCTAGGATGATGATGCAAAGAGGTCCCAGAATATCAGCTCTACACTAGGTGCAGAGACTACCAGCTAGGACTGAAGCAGTCAAAGTTCTCCAAAGTGATTCCCACAGAAAATGAAATGGATAGAACACCTAAAGTGCCTGAACCATGAGATTAGTCAACAGATTGAGAGTTTGTAGTTAGGTTAGTGTTAAATACACACACAAAAACATAAGCAAACAAACAAAAGGCAATTATTTGCTGTGTCTGGCGGCTCATGCATGTATTCCCAGCATTTTTGGAAGGCTGAGGCGGGAGGATCACTTGAGCCCAGGAGGTCAAATCCAGCCTGGGCAACACAGTGAGACCCCATTTCTGAGGGGGCGGGGGGCGGAATTCAAGTAGTAGAGAAGATACAAATGAACAAGGTGGACAGGATTCTCCTGTTGCATCTACTGTGTGCTATAAATTAATGTGCTATAAAGCACTTTCCTGCCTCAGGATCTTTGCATATGTTAAAATGCATGCCCTCCACTGCCCCCACCCCAAGGTCACCCCTGAAGACACTCCCACACTTCACCCAGCTAATTCCCACTCAACTTTCAGACCCCAGCTTAAATACCGCTTCCTGGGAAAGCACCCTGATATCCCCATCGCCATCACATTAGTAACTGCCATTCGTTTGGGCTTATTTATGTGTTGCCTTTCTCCCTCGCCAACTTCTACATTCCACGAGGGGATTTTTCCATTTGCCAAATCAAAATCCTTGAAGTCATACTTCCCTGCTCTCTTTTTCTTACTTCCAATACCCAATTGTTAGCAAATCCTATTGGCTCCGCGTTGAAAATGCATCCAGAATCTGTCCCGCTTTTCACCATTTTTAGCACTAGGAAAGTAGTCCAAGTCACGAGCTCTGTCCTCTGATAACCGCTTCCCTGCCTCCTACAGACCCTTCCCCACTGAGCAGCCAGAATGATCCTTTTCGGAAACCACAGTCAAAAGTGCTACTCCTTCACGTTTCATCTCTGGCAGAATGAAAAGTAGATTGCTTACCTTGGCCCACAAGGCCCAAAGCAAACTGGCCCTGCTACCTCTCAGTTCTCTGCCCTCCTAACCCTGTGCCCTTGCCCATCCTTTTCTCCCCAGCCTCCGCTGTCCAGCAAGCCAGCCCTGTCCTGGCACTCGGCCATAGCGTGTGGCGTCCCCACTGCCTGCAGCCTCTCTTTTAGCAAATGCTCCCAGCGCTCCCTCTCTCACTCTCATTCGGCGTCCTGCCCAAGAGTCGTGTTTCAGACGCCATCCCCACAGTCCCTTCATCCTGTTTTGTCTTCAAAGTTCTCATTGCTACATGTCATATTTTATAACTGGTGGTTAATTGGTCAGCTGCCAGTCTTTGCTAATAGGATACATCGGCTCCATGGGGGCAAAGTCTTTTTTGTCCCCTGCTGAACTTCCAGTGCTCAGAACAAAACCTAATACTTGGTATACACTTTGTAAATAGTTGTTGAAATGCCTTTGTAATTGAATGAGGAAAACATCTTGTCTCCTTTAAGTAGAATTTAGACCTATCAGTCATAAAAGTGCTTGGAATGTAGAAGACCGTGAGTAAATATTTTGGGATGAACAAATGAATGAAGCCAATGTCAAAGTAGAATATAAATGAGAAAGAGAGCTTTTTTTCTCCGTTGGGATTAGCTACCAGTCATGGTCAGTTATCCTGAGAGTGAAAACTACAGGAAGACACGAGGAAGGGACAGTGGGAGTTAGGCGCATTAGAGAACAAATACAAAGAAACAAAATTATCTAGGGAAAGGAAAAGCATGCAGAAAATCTAGGAAAGGGATTGACATTTATTGTTACAACTGTATTCACTGTATTCTAAACACAGCAGTAGACTCATAAAAAAATATATTATTCTCCTCAATTTTCATAGCTCTTTGTGAGCTAGATGTGATGGGCCCCATTTTATAGAGGAAGAAGTGGATTCAGGCAAGTTAACTAATTTAACCAAGGTTACAAATCTAACAACTGGAATCTATGTGACTGGCAGGCTTCTCAAAACCCAGCCTTGGTTTTGCTCTCTCCAGAAGCTTCATTATTATTAAAATTCTCTTTATCCCCCACAATATTTTGCACTAGGTAAGCACACACTAAATATTTGTTAAATGAACGAAAGATTCTTTGACAGACAATGTTTTAAAGGTAGCTATAAAGGCAACGGTGAAAAAAATATTTAGGTTGATTGTGATTTTTAGTTTTTATTCTTTCAAAATCAAAATATATTTGGTAGAAAAATAAGAAAATAGTACATGCCAAAAGATTAATTGAGAATGTGGTCTAATCATCTTCCAGAGCATTAAGCCAACCTAAACAGAAAGGTAATTTCAGCTTTGAAGAGTTGTTCTTGTGCATGCAGAATTATAAATGGCCTAATTTTCCCTATATCTCCATAATTAACAGAATAATTATTGATCAGCACAAAGCACAAAGTCTCTGGAGACATGATTTGTGTGAGCGCTTAGCTTTTTGAAAGCTTAAATCACTGTAGTCAGTATTAAAAAATGAATTGATAGTAAATGTGGTATAATTAATCCACCTATTCTATTTGCACATGAACATCTTTTCATGCTAAATATCTCATTCATTTAGGAGAGAATACAAATGTATTACAATGACAGAATAAAAAAATAAATTAGAACTTTTATTTTCCCTGCCATACTCCTTATTTATAATTTACTCAGACTTCTCATATATTGTACAAGTTTAAAATATTTCTCAACTTTTATCTGTAAATTATAGGTGCAAAGGAGAGTCTGGGTAGAGCATCAAGTAATCCTCTGAGTCTCCTCAAATGTACCTGTGCTAATGCTGAGCTGTTTGCACTCTTGTTCCTCCAGCCTTCCCTGCTCTGCTGTGTGGCAGTGGATCATTACCTGCAGGCTGTGTATCCCAGGGGCCATGGCAGCAGGTTTCTTGTTGGCCTTGGCCAATGGGAGAGTGGAAGAAAGAAGAAAGAAGCCAGGATGTGTCTCCAGCCAGTGGCCTCAGGTCTGTAGCAGCACTTGTCACTCCTTTGTGCCCTCAGCTGCCTACAGACAGCTCTGCCAGGTAACGTTGGCCCCTGAACCCTGACAGCACCATCTCCCTTTGCTCTGCAGCCCAGAGCCATAGTGTCTTGTTGTTGCCAATCTCTGAGTTGTCTCACTATCTCATGTTGTCTTCACAGGTCTTCCCTTTCCTGTGATTAATTCCTATATCAAATGTCCTCTGTTCTGAATATTTAAAGCAGTTTGTGTTTCCCCAATTAGACCCAACTGATACAATATACTTACTCCTTGGGGGAGGGAACCAGCTTGCCTTGTTAACTGCTATATCCTGGTACCTAGGAAAGTGGCAGGTGTGTATTAAGTAATCAATGAAAATGTGCTGAATGAATGAGTGAAAAATACATCCTTTAGTCCAGCAGTTCTCAAACTTTATCAAGCATCAGAATTACCTGGAAGGTTTGTTGTGACACAGATTGCTACCCTTCTATATCCCCCTTCCCCAAGTTTCTGACTGAATAGGTCTGTGATGAAGCCCAAGAATTTGCATTTCTTACAAGTTCTCAGGTAATGCTGATGCTGCTGGTATAGGAACCACACTTGGAGAACAACTGCTTTAGTCCATGATCTGTGTTATAAATAATCCAAGCCAAATATCCACACTGGAGCAAACATCTACATCAATGAACACCAACATTTTATATTTAAAATATGTTACCCTCTTAGCACAGCCGGCAGCACATCAGTGCCATAAAATACGTAAGATGATCTGGCATTCATCTTCCATCACTGTAAGCACGCTAAGACTAAATATTTGCCAAAAAGGCAGGAAAATTCTAGTATCTTCCTACACTTTTACCAGGAGTGACTATTACTAGTCGATTAAGTCCTTTTTAAAAATTTCATTTTAATTTTTAAATTTTCTCCTTTGTTTTAGGTCATATTCTGGAGAAGGAATGGTCAACCTTTATAATATACATTAGCTAGTTGAGGATTTGTGTTCTTTTATTCTTTTTTTTTTTTTTTTTTTTTGAGACAGAGTCTCACTCTTTTGCCTGGGCTAGAGTGAGTGCCGGGACGTCAGCCTAGCTCACAGCAACCTCAAACTCCTGGGCTCAAGTGATCCTACTGCCTCAGCCTCCCCAGTAGCTGGGACTACAGGCATGTGCCACCATGCCCGGCTAATTTTTTCTATATATTTTTAGTTGGCCAATTAATTTCTTTCTAATTTTAGTAGAGACGGGGTCTCGCTCTTTCTCAGGCTGGTCTCGAACTTTCGAGCTCAAACAAGCCGCCCACCTCGGCCTCTCAGAGTGCTAGGATTACAGGCATGAGCCACCACACCCGGCCGCTCTTTTATTCTTTATAAGAGCACCAGGAAAGGAAGTTCTACAAAATAATAACTAGAAATTCATCAGTTCTCATTAAAAACAAATATCACCAACAAAGAACATTATCCTTCACACATTAGTATAAATTAATTTTATTACCAAAATTTATTTGCCATGCAAGAAATAATCTCAAATTAATAAAGATGGAGTGTAGTGTATGTCAAGTACTAGGCTCCATCGGGATGGTGTGAGTAGATTAATGCTGGTTTCCACACCCTACTGTAAGCTCTATCAAAGCAGAGTTTACATGTGTGTCATTCTACAGTGTATCCCCCAACACTCAGCCCAGTACCTGGGATGTGGCAGGCACTCAGTACTCATTGGCCAAATGGAAAAAAGAACGAATGAATGAATGAATTACTGAATCATTACAAATTGGCTTGGTTTTTGTCTTAGCTCATTTGTGAGAGAATTTTATTCTTGTCAATTTCTCATAGCTCACATATTTCCCTCTGCCCACAATACGACCACTTGTTTCCAGGAAAATCTTTATCTCTAGCAAGGATGAAATAAGTTGGCAAGGCTTTTGCTAACAAGTGTTGTGATGGCATAAAGCTATTAGAGTGGGCTATATCTCTGAGAGCTTGTGAAAGAGCACAATTGTATCACTCCCTAGATCAGACTAAGGTAACATCTAGGAGTTATCTTTGATTTCTCTCTCTCACCCTCCACAATCCATTAGCAAGTCCTATGGACTCCTTAACAAATTTATCATAAATAAAAATTTCTCATAAATAAAAATTTCTCATTACCTATAATGTGCCCACCTTAGCCCAAGCCACCATCTTCTCTGACTTAGGCTTTAGCATGTAATCTCTGCCCCCATTTTTCCCCCTTGCAGTTTTTTTTTTTTTTCTTCACATGGCAAGCAAGATAACCTAAAAAAAAAAAAAAAAAAAAGCAAATGTCACTTAGAAGCCTCCTCCTCACAGACTCCTTCTCTCTTTCACTGGGTTCGAGTTCCTAGAACCCACCAAGAGCATTCCCTCCTCAGTGCTTTTGCCCTTGTTTTCTCTGCCTGGTATAATCTTTCCCCAAAATCCTTTTTTCCCCCACATTATTCAGGTCTCTGCTCAAAGTTTACTTCTGCCAAAGGTCTTCTCCAGCAATCTCCAGCACCCTACCTAAAATAATGCTCCTCGCCCTCCTCCAAGCCATTCTGTCTTTTTCATATAGATATATTCGATCTGAAATCACATGTCTGTGTATTGGTGCACTTGTTTATGGTTTGTGTCTGCAGTAGGAAGCAAAGTCCAGGAGGGACATGGCCTATAACTGTCTTGTCTACTGCTGTATCTCAGGGCCTCAAACAGCACGTAGCGAAGGGCGAGTTCCCTGTAAGTATCTATTAAATGAATGAAATATCTTGTGCAAACCAGGCTTCAATCCAACTTGACAATATAAGGGATTTGCTTTACCAACTTCCCCTCTTCTGCCTCAGACCCCCCCAGTAGATTCTTGCCCACCCCCACACATAGGCACATGCCTACACACAACAAATTAGTGTGCTGCCGTGTTTCACATCACTGCGAAAGAATGTTTTCCTATCATTAATTCACAGCATGATATAAATAACTGAAAATAACTTTAAGAGTTATGGTTTCCAGGCTTACTCATATTTTAACAATGATTTTAAAATAAGAAAACTAAACTCTGAAAATTTAGCACTTAATCACCATAGTATTATGTGTAATTGCACTATACAGGAAACAGTCTAAATGTCCACAGATAGTAGATTGGGTGAATAAACTATGGTTCATACACACCATGGGGTGGCATGCAGTTATTTTTTAAAAGGCAGAGAGTGAGGAAGACCTGTGTGAACTGACTTGGAGTGATTTCCAGGGCATATTGTTAAAAAATAAGTAAAAAGTGCAAAACACTATGTATAATATTCTACTTTTTATGTAAAGAAGAAGGAAAATTAAAAAATACCCATGTATCTGTTTATTTTTGCAAACAAACAGTAGACAGGAAAGAGAAATCAGAAACTAATGAAACTGATTTCTTACAAAGCATAGTTTGAATGGGATGAAAAGACAGTAGAAGAAGCAACAATTCTGAATGACACCTTTCTTTTTGTACAGTTTTGACTTTTGGAACCATGTTGATATTTTACGTATCTGAAATTTCAAATTAAATCAGCAATGATGGGGAGATGATGTCCAACTGCATACAAGCAGAAAAAAAGGAACCTAATATAGTTCAAAGAAATAATATAGCCACTTTGAAGGAGTGGAAAAAAAGATTGAATCCAAGCAGCTTTTGAACACAGTACTTTAATTATAAATCCTCATTTTAAAAGCAAAAAGAACTTCAAATGGTGAGGTCGCCATTGTGCAACCATCAAGCAAGAATCATCAATGAATTGTAAAACAATGCATGAAATGCAATTCGTGGTGCTGGACTGGAGAAAAGAAATATTTAAAAATATATTTTTGGAATATTTAGAAATATTTAAATGTAGAGTGCATATTAAATAATACTATCGTATCAATGTTAAATCTCTTAAGGTTGATCATAATTCTGCAGTTATACAAAAGAATGTTCTTTTTTTCTGAAGAGATTCTAGGTAAAGTAAAAGATCATGATGTGGAAAAAGTACCTCAAATGGTTCTGGTTAAAAAAAAAAATTAGATGATGATAGACAGATGATAGATAAATCCGAATGTGGCAAAATGTTAGTAACTACTGAATCTGAATAAAAAGTATACAAAAGTTTTTTTAATACTATTCTTGCAACTTTTCTATGAGATTGAAATTATTTCGAATACAATAAATTATTCCAAAATAAAGAATTTTTAAAAATTAACACTTCAGGCATTATAGAGTGAAGTATTTAATAGAACTGTGATAGTTATGATCCAGTTATTAGTAGAGTGGAAGATATACTGATAGAGTATCAATTCATTCATTTATGCATTTATTCCATATTCTATCACAAAAAGACAGATAATAAACTAAAAATAAATCCATAAGTAAATAAAATTGAAAGTCTAATGGTGAAAATAGTGAAGGGCAAGGAGGTCGGGAGTTAAGGGTGATTATATTTTAAACAGTACAGCCAGAGGAGGTCTCACTGTTAAGGTCTTGCATAAGAAAAGGCCTGAAGAAGTGGGGGAGGAGCTCCTGCAAGGGAACATTCCAGGAAGAGAGAATACAGTGGCATTCTGGTAAATGTTTAACAATAGGCTCTCTGTGAAATGAGGAGACATGATTTTTAGACTTTGCCAATTTTCTAGGTGCAAATACTCCCACACTGGCTAATTTCCAGCTATCACTGGTTTACAACTGGCTGGCACAGGTCCTGGCAATTTGACAACTCACTCTCACAAGCTGGTAGGATTCCACCCCAAAACACCAGTGAGAGAATAAACAGTAGGTGCAGAAGCCCTGAGGCGCATGCTATGCATACCGCGCTTGCAGCCAGTGAAAGTGGAGAAGGAGAGGGCCGAGGGCAGACTGTGGGAAGTGAGTTTAGAAAAGTAGCAAGAGATCCAATTGTGTGGGGCCCTGTGGGCCTGGTAGGGACTTTGACTTTTATTCAAAGTGAGCTTAGAAGACATTGGAAGAGGTTGATCAGGGAAGTGACACGATCTGACACTTCCTTTGACAAAATCACTGGAGCTGCTGTCTTGGAAACGGACTGTAGGCAAGGAGAGGTAGAAACAGGAAAACAGAAGGCTAGTATAATAACAGAGGAGAAAGATGATGGTGCCTAGGACTAGAATCCTAGCAGAGGAGGTAGTGAGAAGTAATTTCAGGTATACGGTCATCCCTTGGTATCCACCAAGGATTGGTTTCAGGACCTCTGAATATACCAAAATATGCAGGTGCTCAAGTCCCAGCATAAAACGGCATAGTATTTGCATATAATCCACGAATGCCCTCCAGTATAATTGAAATCATTTCTAGATTACTTATAATACCTAATGCAATGTAAATGCCATATAAATAGTTGTTACACTGCATTATTTTTTATTTGTATTATTCTTATTGTTATATTGTTATTTTGAATTTTTTTTCTGAGTATTTTCTATCCATGGTTGGTTGACTCCACAATGCAGAACCTATGGATACAGAAGCCTGACTGTATTTGGGGGTTAGAGCTCACAGGACCTGGGGGTGGATGGAATGGAGGTAGGCGGGAAAGAGAGTGATCAAAGATGGCTGCAAAACTGATTTAACAAAAGGATGGAGAGGACATTAACAGACAAAAGCAAGACTGTGAGAGGAACAAGTTTGAGGGAATTTGATTTTATATACTTTGAATTTGAGATCCAAATGGAGAAGTTCAATAAACAATATCAGAATAAATACCGAGTGGCAGCAGGCTGGGAGGAGTGAACAGAGGATCTAGAGGCATCTCTCCTCACGGTGCTACAGCTGCATCCAACCCCCTGATGTCACCGATAGGTTCCTTATTCCCTTCCTTGTTAGCCTATGGAGGTCTCCAAATTTTAGCACAGACTGTTTAGAGACGGAAACTAATGCAACCAACTTGTTCTAAGTACATACAAAAACGCAAAGTTTAAAATGGATGTTCCCCTCTGTGCAATCTAATTTTCTGAAGACATCAGAAAGAAAATATTTGAGCTATTTACATTTTCTGCTTTCCAAAATTGAACACCAAGGCTAGATAGAAATCGACCAAAGCAACAAAAAAAAAAAAAAAATTATTTTTCTTTCCATAAGAGTACCTTGAAACATTGTTTTGAAAAATTTTAGTTGTAAATAGCATTGTATTTTCATTCTTTTTTTTTTTTTTTTTTGGAAATCTGTGAATATGGTGAAGATACAGGTGGCAAAATATGTGCATATTCGGATCAAGTGCACAGAAACTTTATAATGAATTGCTGAATACATGGCTTTAAAGCAGAATGCTATTTTTTTCACTGTCAGATATTAAAAAAAAAGAAAAGAAAAAGGCTCCTCACTTCCCCATCTAGAACGGCTTGAGAGATGATCAGCCGTGACTAGGGAGGAAAGAATGCCAAGTTTCCAGTGTGTGTGTGCACATTTCTTTTGCTCATAATTAATAGCCCCTGTGCTTGCTAAGTTTTTGGAAAGCAGCTCGAAGCCTACCCAGGTAATGCCTTCTGACAACGTTTTAAAGATCAGTTATGTCATATGGCTGCCTTTTAGAAAAAAAAAAGTCATAATGCATAGCTGTGCCATATGGCATCTCCGAAGAATCAGGCGGATTGGACAGACATTCATTGGATGAGGTCCCACAGCACTTGGAAAAGAATGTAGTCCTGTTGCCAAAATGTGGCCTTTGTTAATCTCCTAACTATTATTGTGCAGAAACCAATTCATCTGTATTAATTATAAACAAATTTTAATTACTTCAGTAAAAGCCCATTATACCGATATCTGATGCCAAACAAGCTGCATTAACTCTTTGTGAGTCTCCAAAGCAAACATGAGGTGTTGGAACGTAGGTGTTTTATACGAGGCAGAAATTTCTCTAGCTGAGTGTAAAAATGCAGTTCTGACATTTAGTTTTCCAGTTCTTTTAAGAGATCCCACGATGCTTTAGCTTTTTGCAGATGATATCAAAAGGCAGCTGATGCATGTAAGTTGTTAAAGGCAGATTATTCCTAATGTCTGAGAGTCTTTAACTGCACTTTGTATTCTTTTGTTTAAGATTTAAAAGTTACAAAAAAAAAAAAAAAAAGCCGTCCACATTGTAAAGCAATGATTTGCAGTGACACAAAACAACCTGTCAAAATGTGACCTGATTCTGGTAAAACATTCATCAACCAGTCATTTCTGATAGTGCTCTGGACAATGTGAGACCAAACGTATCCTGGGCATCAAAGCATAGTATCTTTAAAAAACATGAAAAACCAAATCACTAGTGTGTTTTATGGCAGCAGCTTGGCCAAGAAAGCTGGCTGGTCTTTCCCGCACAGAAACTATCTGGTTTGCAGATGACACATGGTGGTTACAGTGTGCGCAGCCGTTGGGGTTGGACGAGATCCAGCTAGAGGGCTCATCTGTGCGCAGCAGCGTTGGAATCGTCTTTGAATTCAGTTTCACTAATGTGTAGTTTCATTTTATTAGGCCAACCATCAAAAGTTTCTCTTCCTCCTGGAAATCATTCCTTTTGGTATTCATATCACTCCTTGGACCTAAAAAGTTAAACAGTTTTAAACAAATAGAACCACATCCTGCCTTCTTCTTCCATTAGACTTTCAAGTTTCTCATGTAAACCTTACGTTATTTTCCCCTCATTCTATACAACAAAATAATTTATTTTGATAATCATAATGGGTAAATTCTAGAAACCACTGTCTTCTTTAAATTTTTGTTCGTGGACACTTGCAAATAGCTTCAAACCATGTCATGCACATAATATGGGTGTAGAGCTGGCCGAGAATATGGAAATGGATGAACACTTAACCGAAACCAATTATCTCAAGCTTTGGGATATTTTTATGTGTACAAATTAAATATATTACATAACTGAAGGTTTGTTTTTTCTTCTATTCAAAAAGCCACAAATATAAATATCTATCATAGCCCTATAAAGTTTATATTTTGACTATAGCATAAAGTCATAGAATATTTAATTTGGGGTCTAAAAACACCACAGAAGTTTTTCATGCCATCTCCATCACTTTACAGATGAAGAAACTAAGGCACAAAGCAAAATGGCTTGTCCCAGGTCACAGAGTTAGGCAATGGCATAACAGTAATATAGGTCTCATCTCCCTGTCCAATATTATTTCCATTATACTACACTGTCTTATTCAGTTGTTATTGATCAACACAGAATAGATTTATCTTGAGCAATAAAAACAAAGTGAAATAATGACCATAAATTGCAGAACTTCTATACATGTAAATTAATTGCATGGGTTTTTTTTCCAGCCACTATCAGGATTGATTTCATTCATTTGGTAAATGTCAAGTGTTAACACATAGTACCTGGTTGGGGAGGATGCTGGGAGGAGAAGAGGGCAGGATATTATGTGTCCCAGGGCATAGGACTCTCCAGCAAGTTTGTCATTAGGTTGGAGCTACTTTGCTTCTCTCCAAGTTTAAGTTAAAAAAAGATAATTTTAAGCTAAAATACATACATATAAATTAGCCCTACATAGTCATTTTCATAATTATTAAAATAGGAAATCCCTGGATACAGGTGAATAAACAAAGGAAACCCAGATTCTAGAGAACACGCGTGCTCGTTCTGCAGATCTTGCCCCACGTCACAGCAGCCACCTAAGTCCTGGCTGAAGCAGAACCTGCCACCTGATGATTTCGTTAGCCACTTGTCAATAACTGGGGTGGCTTATCCAGATCTCTTAATCAAAGTGAATGTCCTACTACCCCACCTTCTTGGGTCAGATCATCAAAAACTAGGCTTACTTGTAGAAATCATAAAAATAATTATGAAAAACATTATCTTCTCATAGCACCTTTTTAAATCTAAGTCCGAAAGGGATTCATAAATATCATCTCTCCTAATCTTTATAGCATTTCTGTCTAATTAAAAACTGTGTTGATAAAGGTAAAATGCTGACCATGGCATTCTAAATACCAAAACAACGAAATTACATCAATGCTTAACAATACGCAGCCTAGGAGCTTCTCCGTACCTGAGATGGCTGGCTGGCTTCCTCAGAATGGATGGCTGTCTCCTTGAAAAGTTTTTGTCTGTTCCCAACCTCAGGACGGGGTTCTATCTGTTTTACAGAAGGCAATGTTGAAGAGCAATGACCAGAGATGAGGGTGAAGTAAGGATGATGCAGACATGGTGAGGATAAGGGTGGCGTGGAGGGTTGGGGGAACGGGGGCAGGAGAGTGCAGGATGGAGCACTAAAGAAATTCTAAAGTACATATGCCTCTATGTCTTTCTCTTTTTCTTTTTTACCTTCCAGTTTGAATCTGAGTTAGCATGCAAATTAGGAGGTACTTTTGACTTCAGGAGTCATTGTAGGCTCCAGAGAGAGGTAGAAAAGAAAGTCAGGAATGTGCCATATGCTGGGGTTTGGATGTGGCTTGTCCCTGTCGAAACTTACGTTGAAACTTGATCCCCAATATGGCAGTGTTGGGAGGTGGGGCCTAGCGCTCAAGGTGCTCAGGTCATGGGGGCAGATCCCTCATGAATAGATTAATGTCCTGCCACTGCGGCGAGTGAGTGCTCTGTCTCACGGGAATGGATTAGTTCTCACCAGAGCAAGTTGTTCAAAAGAGACTGGATTCCTTGGTTTCTCTCTCTTGCTTTCTCTCTCACCATGTGATCTTTTGGCACACATTCCCTCCCCTTTCACTTTCTGCCCATGAGTGGAAACAGCATGAGGCCCTCACCAGATGCAGCTACCTGATCTTGAACCTTCCTGTCACCAGAATCGTGAGCCAAACAAGCCTCTTTTCTTTTAAATTCCCCAGCCTCAGGTATTCTGTTACAGAAACACTAAATGGACAAAGACACCAGGACACTGAGTTAAAAGACTTACTTTATGCTTTTTAGAATTGACTTTGGTTTTCGCCTTAAGGGGTGAGTGATGGATGATTTAATTCATGAGGAAGAAGTCCCCTAAGGGACTAGCACTGGTGTCTCCTGGTTAAAATCTCTCAAGGCCTAATCATGGCTGTAAGCAGCTGTAGGTACAGAGGGTATGTCAACTTTGTCGCTACTGATATTAGTGGTCAAGTACTTCTTTGCTATTGGGGGCTGCCCTGTGCATTGCAGGATTTTTAGCAGCATCCCCGGTGTGGAGGCTGAAGCAACTCCATCTTGGATGCTAATCTGCCATCTTGACTTCTGATTAACCCCAGTTCCAGAAATGCCTCTAAGACTTCTACTTTATCTACTGTTACCGCAAACCTGCCCTTAGGTCAAGAACAACCTAGACCATAATCCTACCCTTAGGCAGATTCGCATAGCATTCTTGTTCCTCCCAGAGGAGTTGACTTTAATTGTCCTACACATTCCCTATGGTATAAAAGCTCTGGGTGGGGGTAGGGTGGGGATTAATGGTACAGAGATCCACCATCTTATTTTGCTGCCACCCAAAACATGGCTTCTGTTCGCAAGTCCCTATTAAATGTTTCTTTTTGAGAAACTGCATTTGTCAGCCTCTTTCTTCGGCCTCTCAGCTTCCCTGGACTTTGGGGGTAGCTTTGCATAGACCTGCCCACAGCAGAACACCTGGCCTCTATCTACTAGATGCCGGTAACATATTCCCTCCCAGTTGTAACAAATAAAAATATCTCCATACATTGCCAAATGACCCCTGAGAGGCAAAATTGTCCCTCCTTGAGAACCACTGGTATAGAGATATAACCCAGAAGAGGTTCATACACCTAACGGCATGAAGTCTGATCACCATGCTCTGCCTTGAACTGTCGCATTGCTTTTAATTCTGACCTCCCATTCTCTCACCCCATTTGGCTTCACAATGAAGAGTCAGTGGGTAGCCACCATCATTTCTCAGAGCTGTCGTGGGCAGTCGATGTGCATTTTTTTAAATTGCTGACCTACCCACTGAGCCATATTGCCTTTCATTGAAGAGGCAGTTAGTTGCCTATGTGGGGACAGTACAAAAGAGAAAAGGAAATGGAAAAAAGTATATTAAAAGATTATCCTCTGTTAATAGTAAAATGGTCTGTATTCTAAATGGAAAATCAAGGACACCATATGGGCAGCCGGAAACAACTGGAAGGTGATGTGTCGGGAGACGGCAGCCTGCCTTTCAACCAGAAGGTGAACAGAGGACATGCAGGAGCAAAGATCAAAGACAGAACATTTGCCAAAAGCAGGCCCCTCAAATTTCATTCCATAAAAGGACAGTCACCGCTGATAAATATCCTTCCCATCCCACAAGAAACATGTTCATTTTAACCAATTTGCATCTGAATTGTGTGAAAACCAAGTTGATAGAAAAATGTTACTTATGCCTTGACAATAAATTCAGTCTCATTTCACATCTTCTACACAATATCCCCTTCCCCCACCCACCATATCCCTCCTCTTGGGTCTGTCCCACATGGTGTCTTACAATTGGGCCTTGGGAAGTTGAGAGTTACAGCCAAAAGCAGCAAGAAAATGCCATGAAACTGGCAGTGTTCATCGTAGAAGGAGCCAGAGCATCTGCTTTCGAGCAGGGCTATGAAACAGAGCCACAGGGGGAAGAAAGGCTATTAGGCCACCAGCAGCCAAGGGGGAAAAGCCACAGGAACCCAGATTAAAAGTCTGAAAAGACTTGGAACTCTGCGTAAAGGATCAGTGGAAAGGGATAGTAAAGCCAGGGCTGGCATATGGAACCACTTGAGGGGTGCTGGTAGTCAACCCAATAAAATCCTACACACCCTAGTGTAAGAATGGCTGAAAATGGGTAAAGCAGGGGTCCTAAAGCACCCGCCCAGGAACTGTGGCAAGAATGAGCAGAGGGGCCAAAGTCAGCAGAGCAGACAGCATAAATTGCTTTGGATGCCAGTTTACTTAAGATAGAGAGCTTCCTCTTCCTGCCAAACCGTTTTCGGAAATGTCCTCTGGATCCTCCAATAGGTCACTTTCAGAGGTTTGCTCTGCCCCTGTTTCTTCCCGCTTCCACTTTGTACTCAACATTCTCCTCCCTCCACCCCCATCATAAACACAACTCGCAAGCCCTAAAGCAACATTGCCTTGCTCTATCATGTTTTTAACAGGCCACGTTCACGGTTCTCTCTCCTTACGTGTGAATAAAAGGAAAGCTTCCCAGACCCCGTGAAAACAAAGTGGAGTAATTATTGGTTCCACTTGCTTTCTGCTTGGTGGTGGTCAAGTCACCTTTATGGACCTGTAACTGGAGTATAAACTGGCTAATGTTCTCTGAATCCTGGTTTTTGATGACTATCACCCTGTTTTCTATCCCCACTGGCTGAATCTCCGGTGCTGCAAACTGATGGAGCAGAAGAAAACCTACAATTCCTAATTTGTAGGACTACAGGAGTTCTTTCTGTCTCCATCCCCACTGACAATGCCTTGCTTATGTGAATTCAGCTTCTCAACTCAACAAAATGCAACAAATAGTTACAGTCTCATAGAATTGTGTCCCGGACTCCCATGACCCCCTCTGTCCTGCCCAGTTGTTTTGGGAAACTTCCTATTTCTAAATGAATGTAGAAAGATGGCAGTGGTAGTGGAAACCAGTACCATTGTCTTCTCGAAGGTAGTGCTCATGCAGAAGAGGGATGGCTGCCCTAAATTCTAGTTGTACAAACCATGGATTTGAGGAAACGAGGCAAATATAGGGTATGATAAGTAATGCCTTCCCAGCTGTGTCGAGGTAGTTTCTGTTCCATGCAACAAAATCTAGCTGTGCTTTGAATTGAAGGCTAAGTCTTCTTCCCCACCCCCCATGGTTGTGTGTGATTTTTCTTGCATTCTACAAGTTAGAAGAGGCCTGATTGAGGCTGCTGTTCAGCTACTATTACTATGTTACAGCAGATCTCTTTGTGATACATATTTTAAATATGTTGCAACCTAAGGAGGCAGGAATGGTTATCTTTGTAACTGTTTGGGGCCTCCCAGGGTTCATACCCCCTCCTTTTGTTAACAGAATCTTGGTAACTAGCTATGTCCCTTTTGGTGTAGCCTCAGATTGGGTGTATGTCCTAATCAAAGTGCTCTGCCTTATTCCTAGTCAAGAGATAGACATGCTGGCCAAGTGTGGTGGCTCACGCCTGTAATCCTAGCACTCTGGGAGGCCGAGACTGGCGGATCATTTGAGCTCAGGAGTTTGAGACCAGCCTGAGCAAAAGCAAGAGCCTGTCTCTACTGAAAAAAAAAAAAAAAAATAGAAAGAAATTAGCTGGACAACTAAAAATATAGAAAAAATCAGCCAGGCATGGTGGCACATGCCTGTAGTCCCAGCTACTCAGGAGGCTGAGGCAGTAGCATCGATTGAGCCCAGGAGTTTGAGGTTGCTGTGAGCTAGGCTGATGCCATGGCACTCTAGCCCGGGCAACAGAATGAGATTCTGCCTCAAAAAAAAAAAAAAAAGAAAAAAAGAGGTAGACATGCAACCCAAACTAGAACTATGCAATCTCCAGAGCTTGCATCTTGGGTGGAGTAATAAGAGGATAGAAAACACTGTTGAAGCTTGTTCATTGCTGCAGCCGTGCCCCACTGACACCCTCGGTTGGTTCCTGCGCTCTGCAACTCCAGTGCTGACCTAACACCTGTCATTTTTTAAGAGTGGCTCTCCAGCCCTTCTTTCAATTCTTTAAGACATATGATTACCTTTCCATAAGTAAATTTCTCAAGATGGAGCCAGGATCCAGATCCAGTCTCTTTGCAATATGCTATTTTGGTATCCTCTTTATAGAAAGGTAGAAATTGGTGGCCAGACTTCTTCAGTATATTTGCAAGTACCTTCTGGTTAGAAAATTTGGTTGCAATCTAACTAGTATTGGTAGAGTTTGTTTCAGAAAACTTAAATCTGCACGTATCAACTGGCTGATTTTTTTTTTTTTTTTTTTTTTTTTGAGACAGAGTCTTACTTTGTTGCCCAGGCTAGAGTGCCGTGGCATCAGCCTAGCTCACAGCAACCTCAAACTCCTGGGCTCAAGCAATCCTCCTGCCTCAGCCTCCCAGGTAGCTGGGACTACAGGCATGTGCCACCATGTCTGGCTAATTTTTTCTATATATTTTTAGTTGTCCAGCTAATTTCTTTCTATTTTTAGTACAGATGGGGTCTCGCTCTTGCTCAGGCTGGTCTCGAACTCCTGAGCTCAAAGGATACACCCGTCTCGGCCTCCCAGAGTGCTAGGATTACAGGCGTGAGCCACCGTGCCCGACCTTTTCTTTTTCTTTTTTTTCTTAGAGACAGCATCTGGCTCTGTTGCCCAGGCTGGAGTGCAGTGGCATAATCATTACTCCCTGCAGCCATGAGCTCCTATGCTCAAGCAATCCTCCTGCCTCAGCCTCCCACTGTGGGCATGCACTACCACGCCTAGCTATATTTTTAAAAATATTTTTTGTAGAGACAGGGTCTTGCTTTGTTGCACAGGCTGGTCTCAAACTCCCAGCATCAAGTGATCCTCTTACCTTGGTCTTCCAAAGTGCTGGGATTACAAGTGTGAGCCACAACACTGGCCCTGATTACCATCCTAATGACCAGAGGTTGAATCTTTCTTTCTGATTTGGTCTTTTTGTAGCCTTATCCTAAAAGGTGAAGAAGAATTTTACTCAAATAATTATTTGGTCCCAAACCAAATAATATCATGGATACAACTAAATAATTTAGAAACAACTACCATCCATTTCAGTGAAGCTGAGAGAAACCGTATCACTCTATAATTAACTACAGTGAAAAATACGTATTTTTAATTTTTCCAGTAATGCTTAAATTGTGGGAAAAGATGGGCTGAATACTATCTGTTTTTCAGGGGACTCTGAATCTTTCCCTTTAACTGGATGTATGAGATTATGGATAAAACATTCATTTTCTAACTTTTTCACAAAACTTGGTACATAGCTATCCAATTTCCTTTCTAAATTTCAAGCACCTATCGAAATTCATCACAAATATAAGACATTTTTTCAAATTCAGAAGCTGAGTTCTCAAAGGTTACCTAAATTATATAGAGCTCATATTTCATAATCCATATTATTTTAGTTTTTGTTAGTCTCTGGTCAAGAACAGCAATGCCTAAAATCAAGGGCAAAGTCTCAACTGAACAGACATTTGAATGAGGAAATGTCTTTTGGGCTTGTTATTTTTATTCAGTATTGTATTTGGCAATTTATTCAGAAAACATTCGTTTTTCTTCCTTAAAAATCAACACTTAATATTAGTTGCCTTGGAAGGCAAATTTCACAAAGACTAACAACTTTTGTGGCATAATGGGTGATTACTATTGCATTTAGTGTTTTTAAACGATTTTTCTGTATCCCATTCTGAGAAATCATTTGTCACCGTATGTAAGTAACTTAGAGATGATGGCCTTACCGCTAATAAAACTATATTTTAGGTATTTTGCTTTTGCATATATTATTGCATTTGATCTTGATAGTAACTATGAAGAGTAGACAAAGTGAGTATAAGTTACTCCTATTTTATACATGAAAAACTGAGGTTCAAAAATGAGATGTCTTGTGCAAGGGCACACAGGTAGTGGTGAGGCCAGACTATGAACCTAAGATTTTTTTTTCAGCTACATCAGGGATCAGCAAATGTTTTCTGTAAAGGGCCAGATAGTAAATATGTTAGACTTTGAGGCCCATGTGTTCTGTCACAACCACTCAACTCTGTCCTGTGGCTCAAAATTGGGTATAGACAATATGTAAATTAATGAACTCATCTATGTTCCAATAAAACTTTATTTACAAAAACAGGAGCAGTCTATAGTTGATGGACTCCTGAACTATATCTTAACCGCATTTAAGTCTACATTTAACTACCGCTCTCTAATTGTCTATCATATTTGATATCATAATTGTCTAATTGTCTATCATATTTGAAACACTGCATTGGGTACTTTTATTACAAGTTAAATTTCTTCACTCTCTTAAATGACAAGGTACAGGAGTAGTGTCACAAAGCAGAGAAAGGTATGCGGAGCTTCATTTGGACCAATAACTCACCAGGTTTGGGGGAACCACCGTTGTAACCGGACTGGAGCTTTAAGCTTTTAGTTTAAACCGGTGATTCTCAAGCTTTTTTGAGTCACAGACCCCTATGAGAGTCTAATGATGATTATAGATTTTCTTTCCAGAAAACATACTTAAACTTATACATCCTAAATATTGTGTTCAAATTCTAGGAGTTCATGGACTTTAAGCCTATTCAAAAATATACTACTTGTCAAAGGGCCCTGGCTTAAAAGTTTCGAGTTAAAAATTGCAGTTTTAATTGTTGTTTTGTTATTGCTGTTGTTCAGTTGTGGTTATATTCCAGTGAATAGTTTTCATGAACAAATTATTTGATATGAATCTATTTTAATCATCTATTCCCATGGTACAAGAAGGGGGTGGTGATGGAGCTTAATCTTTCTTAACAAATGTGTAAACTATCTTGATCTTGATAACTTTGTATCCAAAGTTCCTCATGTTTATAGCGATTTTTTTTCCTTTCTGTGATTGTGACTAAAAATAATTCTCTGCAGCTATGTACACACACCCCACATTGTATGCCTGGCAAGGATTTCCTTTGGCTTGTTGCTAAGACCATTAATTATAGACAGTAATAATCAGGGCAATAGTGAGGAAGATAATAATGTGGTTGTTGAGTTGAAGGACTCCAGAGTCAGACTAAGTTCATTTCTCAGCTCTCCCACTGACTAGCTGTGTGACCTTGGGCAAATCAGATAAACACTCTGAACCTCAGTTTCTTCATATGTTAGGTTAGGATAATAGAAGCTATCTTGTACTTAGTGCTTACCATGTACAAGATTCTGTGCTAAGCGCTTTTAAAATTATCTCCTGTAATCATCACAACTACCTTATGGGGGTTATTCCTATTATACGGATGAGAAAACTAAGGCACAGAACATTATAATACCCCTGCCCAAGGACATACAACTACCAATCGGTAGAGTCAGTCTTTAAACCCGGGTGGTTTAAAACAAAGTCTCTGCTCTTAATCCTTATACTTTAATAACTCTCTGACTATATTTTGCTGTAAAGATTAATCAGATAATACATGTAAATACATATCATAGTAACTGATACAGATTGAGATATACTGTTGCCATATAGATATTTGCAGTCTGTCTGCTGACTCTGTCTTCCCAGCAGCTCTGTTGGGCAGAATCATCCATTTCAGGTTGTTAAGCTTTGGATTGACCTGGCAGCTGCCTAAGTTTTCCAGGACACATGCCTAGTCTGTATCATCTGAAGACTAAAATAATCAGTGGCATTTTTACCATAAAAGCACAATTTCAAAGGATCCAAAACAACAACAGCAAGAAATACATGTAACAACTAAAGGAGACTCCCAGGGGAGAGTCCCAGTTCTGGTCACTGAAGCAGTGACTCACGTTAGATAGAATTGTTTGCAGTTTGCTGATTGCCAAAGAGTAGCTAGCGCTGTTGTGAAAGGTAGGCGCAAGAGGCGTTTTAGCAGACCCATGTTAACGGTGAAGTCTATTCATTCCCTGCCTGGGGAGTCATTATGCTCAGCTTTCAGGGTGGGCTGGAATCCTAAGGAATAGCACTGACACTATGTGAAATAAAATAAATTAACATATTTCCTCCTGATTATTGGTTTAAAGGTGGTCTATTGTGGGTTTTGTTTCTTTGGTCCGTTTTACAGTAATTCTTCATTTCAAATATTAGCTCTTGTTTATACCTAGTAACTAATAAACTGAAACAAAAATAATAAAAAATCAAACCCAAAATCTGAGGCCAGTGCTCTAAGTGCAAAAAAAAAAAAAAAAAAAAAGATCAGATTTATCCTCTTCAGTATTCCACAAACATGCAATTACCATTCCAGCTTTATTATCTTGTAGTCCATTAAAATCTTTCGTAAATCTAAAACTCTATGATAACTGGCTTTACTGAGGTTCTGACTGTGACTCAACCACTCACATATTGATACAGTTTCTGGCAAAGAAAAAAGAGTCAAATACTGTGAGGCACAGACAAAGGGCAAAATGGTTAGGTGAATTGTAGAGAAGTGGACCAGAAAAATAAAAAATTATAGATTGACAAAGAAGTTTCTTGGCAAGTGCTTCCAAGCCATGCAGGGCTGAGTGAGTGAAAAAATTCCCATTCATCCTTCCTGGCCCAAACATCAGTTCCCCACCCCTCAATCTAGATGAGGCCCCTGGTTATACTTTACCACCTTGTACTTGTTCTTCACAGCAGTTATCACCGTTTGCAACCATGTATCATATTTGTTGAAATGATTATTTGTTAATATCTGTCTTTCCTTCTAGATCAGGAGTTGGTAAACTGTGGTCCATAGGCCAGTTCAGACCCACCATCCTGAAAACTAAGAATGATCTTTACATAAATAAATGGTTGAAAAAAAAAAAGAAAGCATGATATTTTCTGATACATGAAAATTATATGAAATTCAAATTTCAGTGTCCGTAAATCAAATTGTATTAGAACACGGCTGCAGATATCCACTTATGTATTGTCTATGGCTGCCTTTGTGCTACCATGGCAGAGTTGAGTAGCTACAACGGAGACTACAGGGCTTCAAAGCCAAATATATTTACTATCTGGCTTTTTACAGAAAAACTTTGCCAACTTCTGTTCTAGACTTTAAATTCCATGAGGATATAAGTCTGTCTTGTTTAACACTATATTCCCATACAACCCTAGCTGCAACAAAGAAGTTGCTCAACAAATTTGTTAAATGAAGGAATTAGGACAAAAAGAATAAATAGCATTGATTCTAGCCTTAGGTTATAACCAAAATAAAGTTTGAGGATCTTTTAAAAGGATAGGATCCTTATGTTTTTTGTCTAGTTTTTACCAGGGCAAGAGGACCAGGAAATGTTTTTCTTTGAGAGGGGATAATCAGGAGGAGAAAACAACTTACCAAGTCACAGACCTGGATGTAACTATAGCTTCTTCCCACCCAGAATAACGGTACTAAATTTCACCATTGCAGTCGCTCAGAAACAGTACCGTACACTGTCACCATTCTTTCTCCCTGAAAGAGTTTCTGATCCAAATGGGAAAGGAGAAGGAAGGGTGTGTGCATGTGTGAGACAGAAAGAGACAAAGACAGAGAGACAGAGAGAGAGAGGATGGAGTATGAGAGGAAGACAAATGTGGATAAAGTGTTTTAGGGAATTTTGTAGAATTTATAGATTAGAGTCAGGACTCCAGGGTTTCCTGAATGTGCAAGGGTGGGGGGATGGAGACAAGTCATTTTAAAAATCATGTCTTTTTCAGATCTCTTGAAGTCAGAAACAGCTATAAAGTAAATGAAGGCGTAAGTGAGAAAAGACCCCAGGTACAAAATTACTAAGAATGGTTTTCACTCGGTGATCTACGATGCTATTTCCCTCAGATTGAGCTCTGGTTTCTATTTGTTCTTCAGTCAGCAATAGTGTTCCCAAGGATTTTTGCAGTTCTTTTGTTGTGTGTGGAGAAATTGTATCTCAAGATGAGAAAGTAAAAACTGATTTTTCCTCCTGAAACTAAACTCCTCCCTTACATTTTAACTTTGTCTGTATGTTTTAGCTTCTCTGCAGAAATAAATGCTTATATCTTTTCTGCTTTAGAAAGCTTCAGAAAGAAACTATAGTTCTTCTATTGTTTTGTTTTTTTTTAATCACAAGACCTATTTTATTACAGGAATCAGATTTTCTGTTAGATTTTTTGTTTTGTTTTGTTTTTAGATAGAATCTTGTTCTGCTGCCTGGGCTAGAGTGCCGTGGCTTCAGCCTAGCTCACGGCAACCTCAAACTCCTCAAGCAATCCTCCTGCCTCAGCCTCCTGAGTAGCTGGGACTACAAGGGTGTGCCACTATGCCCGGCTAATTTTTTCTATTTTTAGTTACCCAGCTAGTTTCTTTCTATTTTTAGTAGAGATGGAGTCTCGCTCTTGCTCAGGCTGGTCTCCAACTCCTGAGCTCAAGTGATCCTCCTGTCTCGGCCTCCCAGAGTGCTAGGATTACAGGCATGAGCCACCATGCCCGGCCAGATTTTCTGTTAGTTTTAAACAATTTAAAATTACTGGAAAATTCACCAAAGGATGTTAATTAAATACTGATTTTTAAACATAAATAAGTTAATATAAACAAGTTATTCTTTTAAAAAAAAGTTATTTAACCCACTTTGAATGACAGGTATTTCTGTTTTTATAGAGCACATTTTTTACCTCTTTTTAAGTAATTTACTTGCTTACACTCCTTACCAATGAGGTGATTTTAAATTGCAAAAGAAGATCCATAAGTGAAATCTCATAAAAGATAATGTGATATTGTATGACAATGTGAATTTAAAGTATTTGCATAGTGACAAAAACAATGTAAACTCTTGCTTTGAAATAATTTTTAAGATGATGGAGTACAAAAGCAAAAGCCATCCTTCATGTCTTAAACTAAGTGAAACACACTTTGGTAATATGAGTACAATGTATGAGTCTGACAAACTGGGTCTCACTTGTCCTTATAAAAGATAAAACTGTGGTTCAGAGAACATAGGCAACTTGCCCGAGGTCAAAAGCAGTTAGAAGGTCAAGCTAAGATTCAAACACATGTGTCTCCAATGCCAAAGCTTACTATGTCATTATATCATTCTACCTCTGGCTAATATTGTTTGTTGCAACTCAACTTTAAATAGTTGTTCTCATTTGATTATATTTTAATAGACATTAAGATATAGGTGGCAAAAGGCACCTGGAATTGGTTTTGGAAACATATACAGAAAAATTTACTGTATTTGAGGAACAAATTTGGGGAGAAAACATGAAAACATAGGTAATAGCACAGACCTGGAGTCAGGTAGAGCTGCATTCATTTCGGGCTATGCCACTTACTATATCAGTAATCTAACAAGAGTGAAAAAGTGTCAGACCAAAATTGTGAAAAAGCTGAAAATCTAAACCTGATATTTGAGGTTGTTTTTCCCTGTGGGTATTTGTTGATTAAGAAAAGACAAGGTAGGAGCTATGTAGGATGAATAAGTCCAAAGATCTCATGTACGACATGAGGTTATAGTTAATATAATTGTATCGCATTAGGGATTTTTGTTAAATAAGTAGATTTTAGCTCCTCTTGTCACATAAATGTAACTATAGTAGATAAAAGATACGTTAATCTGATCCACAATAGCAATCACTTTACTATCTATGTGTATCCTATAAACCTCAGATATGTACACTAAAATTTAATTTAAAAAAAGAAAGAAAAAAGCATCCAAAAGTCCAAGCTGAAGTTTTGATACTTTCATGTAACTGGTTGAAATACAGGCCTACTAAGGTTGGGAACCCCAATAAACTACCACTCACTCTGCAATGAGTGCTAAAAGAGTACATCTTCATCATAAGAATGAATCAGAAATAAACTAGCCCTCTGATAGCCTATAGCCATTTTTTTAAAAATTAGAAAATTCTAATTTCTAAAAATGGATTGAGGTAATTCCAGATTAATAATGCCTGACAGTAATACATAAAAATATGTATTCCTCTTTCTGGAGGAAGATAACATCTTGGTACAAAATTATTTCTACCAATAATTTTTCAAATATAATATTCAGCACACAAAAATAACTTGTCATATACAAAAATAAAACATTGAGAACAAGAATCAACAGAAACTATAAACAACAGAAGAGATGTATACTAACTCCTAATTTTGATTTGTCAGACACAGATCATAAAACTATACTTGTTATAAGCATAAGACCACAGACTATGCTTATTATGAAATGAAATTTAAATGAAGAATTTTGGCATATAGGTAGAAACTATAGTGTTAATACAAAATTTTTAATGAATCGAATAGAAAATAATTCAATAAATGTGCTTTACAAGAAATAAGAAACAATGGAAGAGAAAATTGGTGAAATGAAACATGAGTTAGAAGAAATTACCAAGAAAAAAGTACAAAAAGTCAAAATACAGAAAGGTGGAAAAATATAGAAAGGGGAGTATAGAGAGAAAATGCCATGAAAAGTCTAGCATGACTCAACTGGAGTCCTAAAAGAAAATGAAGTAAAAGTTTTAACACATGTTTAATTGGAGCCCCCCAAAATATGAAGAGAGAGAACATGGAAAAGAAACAACAATTTAAAAAGTAATGGCTGAGAATTTTTCAAGCCTGGTGAAAGAAATTAAACCACAGATTCAAGAAGTCCAACAAATTCCAAGTAGGATAAACAAGAAGAAATCTACACTTATATGTAAAAATAAAGCAGAAATATATATTTAAAAAACAAAGAAAAAAGAGCAAAGAAAGAGTAAAAGTAAAAAGAAGGAAGAAGATAAAAACAGAATAATTTTAAAAGCAAGAGGGAGAAATAACAGATTATAATCAAAGGAGAACAGTAAGATTGAGAGTTGATTTCTCAACAGCAACAGAAAGATGAGAAATATATTCAAAGGGCTTACAGAAAATAAGTGCCAATCTAGAATTCTATATCCTTCAAAAACGGAGGTTAAATAAATTGTTTTTATGAAAACAAAACCAAACCAAACAAAAACCAGATATATTTTGCCACCGGCAGACTTACATCAAAGGAAATTCTAAAGAATGTTCTTTGGGGGCAGGCGAGGTGGTTCATGCCTGTAATCCTAGCACTCTGGGAGGCCAAGCGGGGAGGATCGCTTGAGCTCAGGAGTTAGAGACTAACCTGAGCAAGAGCGAGATCCCATCTCTACTAAAAAAATAGAAAAATTAGCCGGGCATAGTGGTGTGTGCTGGTAGTCCCAGCTACTCAAGAGGCTGAGGCAGGAGGATCACTTAGGCTCAGGAGTTTGAGGTTACAGTGAGCTATGATGACGCCACTGCACTCTAGCCAGGGTGACAGTGAGACTCTGTCTCAAAAAAAAAAAAAAAATGTTCTTTTGCCAAAAGGAAAAATTATCCTAGAGAAAAGGTGGCAGTTGCAGAATGAATTAAAAAAAAAATTAATGGAAATGGTAAATATGTGGATAAATCTAAGTAAATATCAACTATATAAAACAATAACAACATCTCATGGGTATTATGCATAATCATGCACGACATAACGTTTCAGTCAGTGATGAACTACATGTACAACGGTGGTCTCATAAGATTATAATATCATATTTTTACTGTACCTTTTCTCTGTTCAGATAGTTTCTCTTACTTACCATTGTACTACAGTTGCCTACAGTATTCAGTATAGTAACATGCTGTACAGGTTTATAGCCTGGAGCATATAGACTAGGTGTGTAGAAGGCCATACCACCTAGGTTTGTGTAAGTGCACCCTAAGATGTTCACATGACAAAATCACCTAATGATGCATCTCTCAAAATGTATCCCCATTGTTAAGTGATGCATGACTGTATATGCATGTGCATGTATATGTACATATATGTATATGTATGTATGTGTGTATATACATGCGTATGTTCCTCAGCTTACAATTGGGTTACATACTGATAAACCCCACCATGAGTAGAAAATATTGTAACTTGAAAATGCATCTATTACCTTGATAAACCCATTGTAAAGCCAAGCCATCGTAAGTCAGGGACCATCTGGAGAGAGAGAGAGAGAGAGAGAGAGAGAAAGGAATATTAAAATATTCAGAGTTTAAGAGGTTTTATAAAGTACTTGTTTTGTTTGGGAAGAAGGTAAAAATGTCAGTAAGTCAAGGATAGATGTGTAATTTCCAGAGAAATCATTTATTATAAGACTATAAATTGAGTATATAAATTACCAACTAACAGAGGGAAAAATTGGAAAAACAATGAACATAATTTAAGTTGTTATTAATTGGGGCAGCTTAACTCCTGTAACAAACCACCTGAAAAACTCAGTGGTTTAACATTATAGAAGTTCATTGCTCACTGACGATGCAGTTCAGCAGGGTTGACAGAGTTGGGAATGGAGACGTTGTTTCTGTTCCTTATATTCATTAAAGGGGACAGATTATTTCCTTCTAATAGCTCTGTTCTCTTCGACCTGTGGCCTCCAAGCTCACTACAGAAGCAGTAAAAAGAATGGATGACAGAGTATGGGAGACTTTTACAGATTATCCCTGGGAGTGCTATATGTCACTCATACTCAAATTTCATTAGCCAGAACCCAGTCCCAGAACCTAGTCTCAGAACCCATCTATCTACAAGGAGGCTGGGAAATGTAATTTAGCTGTGTGCCCAGAAAGAACATGAAACTATTTTAACAGTGCATGGTATTGTTTTTGCTGCAAAGGAACAGGAAATTGGAGGGTAGTGGTTAAGAAAAACTTAAAATTTGAATTTAAGTACTTTAACTAATTTTGAAAATGCAGTCACCAATTTCTGGATTGTGTTTTTACAATTCTTCCTGGAAACATAGAAGACGAAGGTGAAATTTGGGATTATACTGGTTTTATATTGTTACTTTGTTTATGGGTGGATAAAAACATGTGACTATAGAAAAGAGTAGTTATCTGGGGACCAGGATTCTGATCTAGCACTTCACTATTTAACCTTGAAGAAATCTCTCTCTCTCTTTTTTTTTTTTTTTGCTAAACCTAAGGGCTTTTTCATTGGTAAAAAGAGCAAAATAATGCTTGCCTTTTTTACTTTCAACTCTGTCAGGCTCGGATGAGATATATAAAGTGGAAGCATCTTAAAATTCAGAAGTACTACTCAAATGTAAGCTATTTTTATCACATTCTCAATCTTGTTCAAAGCCCTGTGCTTTTGAATTGTCCTATACAGATTCATTATAGGACACAGATTTGGAAAATATTTTAGAAATGATTTAGAGGAAACTTAACAGATACAAAAATTAAGATCTAGAGAGGTGAAGTAACTTGACTGAGGTCACACAATGACAGCCAAATCTTGAAGACCATTGATCAAGTTTCGGTGTTTCCCAAATGGAGAAATGTTATGCTTGTGGCATAAGACCCACTGGGAAAGGCATTCAAAATACAAAGTTTCAAGACTAAATTCTTGTGGATTTTGATTCAATAAATCTGAAAGAAGGGCAATAAATCTGTATTTTTAAAGTAAATGGATTGCCATCATAACTTAATGGCTGAAAAGGAAGCTGAATTGTGAGTTATTTTAGCTGCTCTGAAAAGTGAGGATCAGGACAGTACTCTTAAATTTTTTTTTCCTTTAAAAGACAACTCCTTGTACTTCTGAGAAGAGCAGCAGGCCAGTCCTTCACCCATCTTTCACTGAACAGCTTAACGACAGTCAGCGCATATTTAGCCAATTGACAGATTATGTGTGAAATCTGTAATTAGGCAGCTAACCTTTTTTTAAAAATATGTTTTATTTCTAAGTACTAATATGTACATTTTTAAAGAGACTAAATGCTAGGTAACATCTCTGAAAGACTCTTAGCATTTTTCCCCCCCTAGAAAGGGCACTTTGGCTAGGATAGTAATAGCAGAAAAAGAAAATATTTGTTACGTTAGGGTAAATAAATAACGTTGTAGTGTTCGAGAAGGATAAAAATAGAAAAACCAATTATATCTAAAGTATACACAAATGTAGGATATACAACCTCTATGTTTCTCACCACCCACACCCAATACCTAATTTACACAGTTAGTAGTTATCATCTTGGGGGTCTAAGCCTTACATTTGTGAATGAATACGACTGCCCCGGGGGAGAATGATGGGATCTAGACCCTCTGCACTTGTCTCAGGCAGTTAGAGAGTACAAAGGGAGGTGATTAAGGCAGTGAGATAGACTTTCTCCAGAGGGGAAGTAAGTGTTTTGAAGGGTAGATTCCCTTCTGAGAGGAAAGCTTATCTTTATCTTGAGTGAAGTGAAACATCTTCACCTTGGGGAGGTGTGGTCACTGCAGATTGGTAGAGGCAATATGCATGTTTGCATTAGACTCTGCTAGTGTTTCCTGAAAACCTCAGCAGAGACAATTGCGGCACTTTTTTTTTTTTTTTTTTTTTTTAGAGTGGGAGTAATTTTTAAAACTCTTAACTCAAGGGCCCTCTTCCTTAAGAAGGCCCTGAGAAAGAGGTGATACTACTTCCTTCATTGGAGCAACCCTGAGGTTTTTCTCTGCCTAGGTTAACAGCCACCAGTTAGCAGTTGTTTTACCAGCATTCTGCCAACTTCCTTTCAAAAAGTGGACCGATAGTTTCCAAGGTTGCAGGTGTTGAGATTTGTGACCCCACAGAGAGAACTCAGATTTCAGTGGACTGCCACAGTTCTTTATCATTTTGTTCCACAAAGGCTTGCTCTTAGAACTGTATCTCAGTGGAATTGAGCTTGGAGACCCTCTGTAATCTTTTTCTACCCTAGGACTTGCCCTGAGAAGTTTAGGAAAAGAGAATCAAGATTTTCACTGGTGTTTACAACCCCTGACCGCAGAGACTGGATCTGTGACTTCTAGAATGGTTGGGGAAGCCCTAGCAAGACCCTTGAGACTGGATTAGATTTATGTTAATCCAGACCACAATGGTTCAAATCCTGCTTCTGCCATTTATGAGTTGTGAGGCCTTAGGAAGTTACTCCCAGCCTTGGGCTCAGTTCCCTGGAGACATAATAGTACCTCTCTCCTGTGATTGTTTTAGGAAGGAATGAGGTAATACTTGGAAAGTGTTGCTTAGAACAGAGCCTAGCATATCATATGAACTATGGTGGTGGGGAGGGGAGGCGTTCAGTTTCTTGGCAAATATTCTTAACCCTTCAGCAAGGTGTTAGAGTCAGGTTGCTGATTTCAGGAGACCAATATGACTTAGGCAAGAGAAACCTCAGTGATAATGAGTGTGAATGAAAGAACGAACTGGCTTCTTCAAATATTTTCTCAGTAAGACTTAGGGATTTCGGTAGAACCCAAGGAGTGAGGAATAACACCCCCTTCTCAAATCTTTTTGCTTTGAATTTGCTTTGAATTTTTTGCTTTGAATTTCCCTGGTGGGATAAGGACTGGGTCAGATATAATTTCATTCAAAGAAAATTAAGACATGAAAGAAAATTCATACTCTCCACATAGGCATATGCACACATTTAGGTATTTTTAAGCTATACATGTGCAAAAATACATCTAATTACACACATTTTTGCATGTGTGTTTGTGTATGTGGATATATATGTGTTCCTATATGAAAAAGCTATTCAAAGTCACCATAAACCTATTGTATAGCTCTCAATTTTACCTCTTGTAGCAGCCAATTGTACTATTTCCCAACTGTTAGCACAGTAATGTGTATGCTCTATGTGCCATTAAATTTTGGAGTAAATGACTTAGAAAGTGAAAACTGTAATAAAAATGGGCCGTATAAACAATGTATCTTCTGCTACCTGTGTGTCATTCCCCCACTCCCACCACTATGTCTTTTTTACATTTTCAATTTTAAAGTCAATAATGATAACAATAATAATAGACATTATTATTTCTATAGCTGTGGCTCACAGAAAGAAAAGAACCAGATCCTGATGTAGTACAAGCTGGAACGGGGCAAGAAATCTAAATGTAGGAAGGGAAGTGATGGGCAAATTTCCTGTTCTTTCCATTGAGCAGAAAAGACAGAGTGCAAAGTATTTAGGTTTCCCTTCCCTAAGAAGCAGCAGAAAATTATTTTAAAAACCTGCCATCCTTCACACCAAGGCTGGATATCAGCTCACATCTTCTTTGAAGAGATATAAAATGAATGCTAGACATCCTGTGAAGTAAGCACTTCCAGGTGAGAAAATGGAAACTTAAAAGAAAGTTAAGCGACTTAAGGCTGTCCAGCTGACAAGTGGCAGAAAAGGAATTCAATTCCAGGTCTCACAGACCACAAAGCCCAAGAGCTTTCTTTATGCTACACTGTCTTTACAGAGGTACTGAACCCCACGATAAAAACTAAAAAACATTCCAGGGATGAGCAAAAATTCTAGAGTACTCATTTCTTCATTAAATGTCAATATTAATTTATATTTTCCTTCTTGCTCACATCAGGCAAATATCTACAGTTTAAGACACTTCTATGTTTTCAAAAGCACCTGAATGCCAAATGCTATTTTACGTTGGAGAGGAGACCACTATACTCACGAGGGGCTTGTTTCAAGGGAAGTTGCCCTTTCAGGGTTTCGTATGTAGCAGAGCAGCTCCCTCGCTGCAATCTTTTGAAAGTCAGCCCTCGACACAAGGGTTTGTAAAGAAAAAAATAAAAATAAAAAATAAAAAGGGAAAGTTGCCCACAGAGCCAGGCTACCGTGGCCGCAGCTGATTGGACCAGGGATGGGCTCCGCTCACAGCGTTCAGCCAATGAGACGGTCTGGTTCCAAAGTACAGACGGCGGTTGACTGAGCCAATCAGCCTCTGTATGTTCCTGTTCGTTTGCATTTTAGAATAGTGTGTGTCATTTAACAGGAAAAGAGAAGTTGAAAGACACAGACATGACAATAAGCAGAAGCCATGATTACCAGAAGTCACAGGATAGTCGAAGCCATGGGTGAGTAGAGTCCATGAAGTAGAGAGGACCAGGAAGCTAATCGGTAGCGGAAGGAGCAGTCGCACGGGGATGAAGAGCAGGCATCATGATAAGGCCGGAACATTCGGACCCGGAGCCACGAGGCGGTTAAGTAGGCTGTTCAGGAAAAACAAGGATAATTGGGTCACTAGCGTTGTATTCTCTCCTGTGGGGCCTGGGTGTACACTGATAGCTTTCCGCCTTTTGCATTCACCCCCACCCCGCCCCCATATCCTTACAGCCAACTCCATGACCAAAGTGAAATAGCCTGGGTGTATCTCTGTTCTTTGCACCTTGATCAAGCTTAATACGTTGGCTTACAATTTTATATAAAAGACTTAAAAGGTCTAATTGACAATTTACTGTCACTCATGAGGTACATCTAAAGACAACTGCTCAAGCTATTTCTATCTTTAGATAAGTCTCTGGCGAAAGTGGGTTTCAAAACCGAAAAATTTAAAACTACATTAACATAGACAAAAAAGGTTTTAATTGGGTAACTATCAGATTCCACTATCTAAATGAATTTTCCACTCTATTAAAATAACAATGATTTAAACTTCAAAGCAAACTCAGCCTAGTTGTTTACCCTGCCACTCTAAGTACTTCTGTAAGATGTCTAGATCTTTTGTTAGACATTTGTTACTGAGCTTAATTTGTCTTTGTTCCTTTTAAAAGTCTTGATTCACAAAGAACAGGAATGCTTTGAATCTGCTTTCTAACACAATTCTCTTTTATACCTGTGTGAAGAAATGTATAATTCTGACTGTGTACAAATAGATGGAACACACAAATGAATGTGAAGATGTTAAGAGGTTAGAGGAAATTGAAATACCAAAAAGCTCTAAGGGAATTGTAGAATATTTATGAAAATATGTGGTGCATTTTGAAATGCAGATGTCTCTGAAACTGGAAATGTAATCATAGGAATGAAAACTGTCTTTAATAAATCTTCTTCATTAAAATCTATTGTTCAGAAAAAATATAAATCCTCCTTCAATATTAGAAACAGTAGCAAGAGGTGGGAAAAGTATGGATTCAATCAGATTACAGCAAAGAATTGTTCTTAAGAGTTCCTGGTTATGACGCCCCCTTTTTATAATTTTGGTAGACTGAACATAAATCGTTTGCCATTATGGTACCCAATGAGGTGAAAGCAATGGAGACTTGTAGCACAAAAACATATCCAATTATCGATAGGGTGAGAGTGTGTTAGAATCACTTTCAAATTGCATGAACTTCATTTTTTCCATTTGAAAGGGCTGTGAATGGATGTTCCTCCTGCTCAAAAGACTCAATGTCAATTATAAGAAATGAATCTGGGCTAGTCTTCCTCTCACTGTTCAAATCCCCTCTATGAGACCCAAACAGAATGCTTAAAAATAAAAATGTATACACGATTGCATTTATGAAAAATACATAAATTTCTCTTTTCTTGTCTTCAATCGCCATTAAACTTTAAAAGCACTAGGTCTTTTAGTTAAACCAGTGCATTATGCATAATTGTCATAACATGTCAATAGGATGAAGTAAGTTCATTTCATAAGTAGGTGAGCTGAGGTAACCAGGGGCTGAGCCCTGCCTTGCACAGTAGAGGGTGCATAATCTCTGACTGAAGACCACTGCACGGGTAGGATGTTGGAGTGGCCTGTGGCTATGCACAAGGAAAGTGTAATAAATTGCACACTTCGAATTTATTAGTGTATAGTACCTTTTCTTAGTTACACATTGCAGATGGCTGATGAACCTAGTAAAATATAATACCAGGTGAATATAGTTGCAGGCAAGGGACGGCTATCATTGACCTCTTAGGGGAGAGTCATAACTGACCTAAACCTTCTGCAGTGATCACCCACTTAGGGCTCAAATTTTGAAGAGCTTTCAGTCTTATTTAGATAAAGAGCTTTGTGACTGCTTATTTTATTCCTGTCTGATAATGGGCCTCCATTGTTGATTACAGGTGCCTAAACAGCAGGTGGGGACATTAGGAACCTTATTCTTATGGGAGTGTGCTTTCCTCCTGTCATGGATGCAGCGTCCTGTATGGTGTTCTGCGTATTTTGTGAACACAAGAATGCTGTGGGCTTTTGTGCAAACTGTGAAAGTGGTGTATGTAAGAAGAAAGGTAAGGTATGATGTTCTCAATGCTTCCAGCAATCTCTCTAAAGCCTTGCTCCAGACAGTGTGGACAAGCATTATTGGCATTATCCAGAAGCTTGTTAGAAATGTAGAGTCTCAGATCCCAGCCCAGACCCACTGACCCAGATTTTGCATTTTAACACAATCCATAGGTGCTTACTATGTATACTGAAGTTTGAGAAGCACAGCTCTTAAGTAATACATATGTTCTTCTCTATTTGAAAGAATATCTAGTTTCCTTGAGATGCAGTAAGACTACAAACAATTGTATGCATATACATATTGCTGTAAATATAATAAGAGACATTTATTCAAAATTAAAAATTTGGAGACTTAGGGCAAATGTCAGTCTAGAAGAGATTTTTTCCCAGAAAACATGACAAATCAAAATTTCCTGTCTTGTAGAATTTTTTCCCCTCAAGGAAATTGAACCAAATTGCAAGATATGTGGGGTAAACTGGAGAGTTGACATCACCAATCCTGTGGTTTTATAGGTGGCTAACCTAAAGAGTACATTGATTGAATAACTTTCCCAAAGATACAGATGAAGTCTGGGGAGGAACTTAAGAAAGGGAACTGATGTGGCCCCAGGTGATGGATACACCCTTTCTAACTATGTTGCTTTCCAATGGGGCAAATGATTGCTCAGTTGGTGGTTAGCCCTACTGAGAAAAAATAAGTAAGAAAAAAGTAAGAACTGTGCAAAACAACTTCATGCTGAACATGATTAACAGCAGTCTATATTTGCTACAGATTTGTTGGCCAAAAATTTCTTCTCTTCCTACTGCTGTGCTGTGAGCCAGTTGGCTGCTGTTTTCTCTCCAGAGGTGGATGCTTTACAGTGATGGGGTAATTCCTGCATGAAAATAGTCTTATGAGGTGATATAGGATTCACAAGACTGGAGTGCTCTATGGACTAAATTGATATGTTTAAGGATTAGGAAAAATGAGATGATTAAAATACTGTAACATATGTATCTTTTAAAGGGTAGAGTCAATGTGGACATACATGCACCGATCCTGCATAACTAAGCATATATTTCCAAATAAAAATGATTCTTTACTAAGTATAAACATCATTTAAACAATCTGGATTATATAAACTATCAGTGATATAATAATTAAATGAAAGAATGAGAGCATGTCCCAGACGAATTAAACAGCTTGTGAATTTTTACTGCATATTGATGTGTATACTGAAGTATGTATGTTTCAACTACTCTAGGAGATTAGAAGAAAGAATTACTTATCTCTAAGATCCCACTGGCTTGAAGTTCCTTTCCATAATTTTTTTTAATTTGTAGTTTATCATAGAAAGTAAACTGGATTTTCAAAAAAAGTGTAGTTATTATAGAATCTCAAAGAATTTTATACATAGTTAAAACAAAAACACATAAGAATGTATATTTTTCACATCAAATTCACCATTATTTTAGGCAGTATTGAAATACACATATAAAATAACACAGAAGACTGTTCTCTCCATATTTTTCTCATTTAAACTATTGATAATGTTGAAGTCTTAGGTTTCTTAATACTTCAGACAAAAATAAATCAAGTTGGTAGTGTTTTGATTAATATAGATAAGGCATCTAAGTGGGAAATTTTTAACCTCCTATTCATTCATTATTCAACAAATATTTATTGAGCACCTAATATGTGCCAACCATGTTCAGTGAAAAAAAGAAAAACCCTTGTCTCTACGCAGTTACTACACAATACTGTGCACCTAATTGAGAATTATATAGACAGAATGAAAACCAATAAAAAATGAAGCAAAAAAGAAAAATACCTTCACTGGGCACATTCAATAAAAAATGTGGAATATCAAATTTTCATGGGGAGATATTATATGGTTTTATTCTGCTTTATAGTATTTTAAAAATCAATTTCAAAACTAGGGGTGGGAAATATCAATTTAAATGAGAAACATGAATAAAAGATTTTATTTGGCATCATTATTTTTCATGATTTAGCTATAAAAGGTCACATGAGATAATTATTAGATTACAGATAGTTGCACATATAAAAACACTTATCTATGTATGACGATTATGCATGTGTGTTTCATTTTATGCAATAAATGCATTCTTGCAGAGTTTAATGTGTCAAAATCTGACAAATACAAATGTGTAAATGTTTAAAGATTAATATTAAATTTTTAAAGAAATACTAATATATATTATATTGTAAAACCTTCCAAACTTAATATTTTTTGAAAATTAATTAATTGAAATTCTGCAACTTTTGCTTTTTGCATGCAAACTGGTTTTAAAGTAGTACAGAAAAACACAGACTATGAACACATAGGGATCATAAATAAAAATCAAACTCATTGTCTGCAGGTTGCAGATAAATCAAACCAAACTATCAGCTTATTCAAGAGGATCATGAGAGCTATTTTAATTTATAAATTTTCTATTTAACAAAAATGGTTAAAACTCTCTAAACAGCTAATGTATGTATACTGTATATCAAACTTGTACTTAGTATATGTGGCTTATCTACTATAGAATAAAATAAAAAGAACTCTGAAATTTATTCTTTTTGGGGGCTGCATTTTAAAATGGAACAATAAACAAGTTAAATAACAAAATTGTAAAGATTTGGAATAAAACTTGCCCATGCAAATCTCAAAAAGTAAATTACATAAAATTATACAGCAAAAGGCAGAGAAATTGCAAATAGTGGGAACGTCTAAATTTATGAAAACTTAATTACGGCTTGCCATTCTTTATGTTTATCATATTCTTTTTTTTTTTACAAATACAATAATAAATAATTTTGTTAGAAGTAAGCAACATGGTAATTAAGGATTTTCCTCAACCTAGGCAAACAGAAGGACTTTTTCAAGGAATAGAAAATCACAGCTTGGGAGTCATTTAAACTTTAAGATCCATAAGAAGGAATTTTAAACGTGCTAATTAAGTACTTGTTAACATTTTGTATAGGAATTCCTTTTTGTGAGAGGTGAATCACACACCTTCTAAAGAAGGTAATAAGCACTCATCTGAAATTTGTATTGAAAGCCCTGCTTTCTTAAAGGATTGGTTTAAAGGAAAACAAAAAGCATCCTTAGGTAGCATTCCTGAAAATAAACCTGCAAATTGAAAGAACTCGATACCTTTACAATAATGAAAATTTAATGATGTGAGAAAAAAATCTAAAGTGTGAGAAAAAGAAAATTGCTAAGAGCTTTTTTAAAAAAATAGTTTAAGACATTATTGTTATTTTATTTTTTAATTTAATAGTTTCGTTATGGTTGGTAGATGCTTGCATGTCTAAGTTTTTCTTTTTTCTTTTTTCCTTAATAAATTAGTTTTGAAGATACAACAACCTGATCTTTCCTATGAGTGTACAGATATGAAGACTTATTATTCATCCTAGTCTGCTTGATTAGTTGTTAAAAAGTATCAATTACTAGTTTACTGTGTTTCGAACTCTGTATCATATGTATTCCCCACTGCTAGGCTAAGGTAACCAAATATTTTACGGGATCTGTACTGTTTTCAGGTAATTCACACCCTCCCACCACCAGTATCAATGAGCTTCTCCTCCCTTTTCATGTAATATGTTTTATTTTCCTAGAGTTTGCAATTCAAGAATCATCTCATGCTTGAGTTGGCCCATATAGTTACTGTTTGCTCCAAATAAAGGAGTTAGAGATAATACAAGGATAAACCCTACAGAAAAATATGTTCTATATTTTGTAGAGCACAGGCCATGCAAGAAGGTGGCAAGTAGGATTAAGGAGTATACTGAGTCGTTCTTTTTGTATCAACCCAAAGAGACATGTTCTTCAGCTGCTATCAGAATTTTTTTAAAACCTGAAATTTAGTGATATATTCTATCTGATATACAGCCAAATTGAGTAAAGAACTTTATTTTTTTAAAGAAGTATAACTAAAGAGCGATCATTATTTTCTCAAAAGTATGACTGGCAAAAGGGAAGATCCTGTAAAATTTGCAGCATCTTATAAAATATGCCTTGGTGTCATGAATATAGCCTGAATGTGTAAAATTCTGATTTGGTTTCCTGCAAGTTACTTCCCATTGATTTGGAAGTTCAAAGTTTCTATTATAATTTCACACTTACGTTGACACAATTTACAGGAAGAAAAATGTGGCATATGTATATTTTATTTCTCCCTTTGCTTTTTTACATGATAAAACTATTGTTGATTTACTTTCTATAAATTTAAAATTATGATTTTAGAAGTAACACTATTATCACAAGAATTATTCCTGATTCAGAAGTCATTTTATTAATTTTAAATAAGCATGAGTTCCAGAATCCAAATTATTTGGCTTCAATTTGGGGGAACAGAAGAGATAACATAGGTAATGGAATAATACCTCAATGTGTTTTTTATTTTAAGAACATGTAAGTAAGCTTTGATATAATTTCCTACACAAAGGAGTTATAGTAGTGTGGTGTACATAAAATTTTATATTTTAAGATTAATGCTGTTAAGATTTGCAAGTATACCAAAAAAAGAACTGTAATGCAGAAATTACTATAGAATGTACACCTTGATAAAATTAGAGATTCAAATTAAGAGCATCATAATATCAAATACCAAGCCTTAACATTGCAATTCATTAATCCATTATAATTCATTAGACAAATGTCCCAAGGAGAGGGCAGAATGTACAATGAGTGTTTTCTGGAAATGAATTGCTAAAAATTAGTAGAGTCTGAAAAGACTTCAGAATTGGAAGCTCCAGCTGGGTTTAAAAGGATGGGGGAAGGGATTTTACTCACTGTTAAATATTTGAAACACCACTTCAAAAATAAAACCCACAAATATCTCATCAGGTCTTATTGCATCAGGCTGACTCTGACTCTATCTGAAGCATTTTTTTTCTTTATAAAGACAAGATTTTAAAACATGCAAAGGACATTTTACATTGATTTAGGCCAGTTGGAGAAAACATGGTTCAGAGTAGGATTTCGAAATGTCCCACTAAATACAATAACATTTGCAGTCGGGGTACTGTTCCATAATAATTTTAAAAGATTTCATTTTACTTATCATTGCAAGCCATTATCTGATCATATTTGACCTACATATTAATATTTTCATTATCATTCAAGCCTTTTTGCTCTGTACACACAAACTGTCAGTACTCTTCACTGAGAGATTATTTATTTACTCTGGAAATATCTGGAATTCTTTCACCCTATCTTTTCCTCTGGGACTTCAGCCCCCTCCTCCCAAGTATGGATATTAATGTCTGGGGGAGGGGGACACATTTAACAAAAAACGTGGGACAGAAATTGGTCCCTCTTAATGGTATACTATGGGAGAAGTAGAAAAACAAAGGGAAAAAAGGAAAATGATAATTGTTTTCTCTAAGGCTATTATCTAATACGAAAGCAAATAGTCAGTCTGGAAATCAGCTAACAGAAGGGGATTAGAGAGGAGATCTGAGAGTGGCTTGATTTCTAGCAGGGCTGTCTCTCCAGCCAGTGATGAGACACAGGCAGGACAGGCAGGGCAGCCAGGAGCGCTCCAGATGGCCAGGGAAAGTGGTCGTCTTGGGTTACTGCAGGGCACTCGGGCCGCCAGCTTTAGGGAGCCAGCCCCACGTCCAGCCTGCACAGGAGAGGGAGAGGCCGGGAGGGAGGCAGTCCGCCCGCCCGCGCGCCCCAGCTAGCCAGGCCTGCCCATTGTTAACATATACTTGACCTCCGTGACCCCCGCAAGACACAGATGTCTCCCACCTCCACCGCCCCCCGCCCAGCCGCGGGCCCTCCCCCCTGCACCTGGTAGCGGCCGCGCAGCCGCCTCCCTCCTGAGCGGCCGCGGCGCCCCGGGCGCGGGCGCGCGCCGGAGCCGGCCTGGTGCGGGCGCTCTCGGCGCACAGCGCGCGGCACTCCTGCTCCCCGGCGGACGCCCGGCCGCCCTGCAGATAAATGCGTCGCCTTCCTCGAGAGTGAGCGAGGGCGGGCGAAGCAGACGCAGACGCCGCCTGTGACAGTGGCAATTCCCTGCGCCCCACATCACATTTGTCTGCCACAGCAGCAACAACAGAAAAGCGGAGGGAGGGAGGGAGGCGGGAGGAGGGGTTCGGAGCTCCGCAAGTCTTGGGCTCTGCGTGGAGGCTGCGTTTGGCTGGCGTCCCCGACCCCGGGCTTTTTGCACCGCAGCTCGCTCCGTGTAAAGCCGGGCGGCCGCAGTCGCTCCGCGGCGCGACTCCGCGGCCTCGTGGCAAGCGCGCTTGGGAGAGAGGCCGCGGACACTCTGGCCTCGCGGGGGAAGCCGCGCCGCGCCCTCGCCCCCTCGCCCCGCGGGCCGGCCGAGACGACGGGAAGTTTTATTTGCAGCTCGAAGCCCGTGGCGGATGGTGGGACTCTCCAGCCCTGTGCAGTGTAAGTGCCCGCGGGAGGGCTCGGGCGGCGGGGACGGGCCCCTGGCTGTTAATTACTATTCCGATGACCGTCATCTTCGTTTGGATTATTCGACCGAGAGGCTCCGGGCTGTACTTGTCGCTTAACTAGGGTAGGACTACGCACCAGGGCAAGAGGAACGTCGCGGGTGACTCCAGTCTGCGATGACACTGAACTTCGGGAGTCAGCCAAGGATGCAGTTTTTACTATTAGATTCCCAGCACTGTGTTTTTAATTTTTTTCCCCCTCTCCATGATCACGGTATGCGAACAGGAAGATGATCAGTGGGGTTTTTTTTCCCTCTGACAAGACAACTGGTCAAGGTGTCCACAGTGTGTTTGGCAGGTGGCCCTATACCCGCATCTTGGGCTTTTAAAACTGGAATCGAAAGGCTTGTTTTAATGGTGGAAAACTTAGCCTTAGGAGGAGAAGCGGAATCTTAACTTTGGAACCCGGCTCCGGCTAGGGGTTCTCTTGGCGGTACCCAGGTGCTGTGCGCCCGCTTGAGAACTTTCCCTGTTACTCCTGGGCGTTTGGGGTGCTCGAGTGGGAAGCCCTTGGATGAGCAGGCGGGCAGCGCTCCTCCCCGGCGGGGCCCGGGCTTCGCAGGCGGGGGCGGGTGGGCAGCGTCGCCTCTGCCCGACCTCTGCGCGCCCCGGGCCCCGCCGCTCGGCTCTCCCGGGTGTTCCCGTCGCATCCCCGACTCGGTGCCCGCTTCTGCTTGAGCGGGAAGCACAACCTTGTGCCCCGTAGCTCCCGCCCGACGGGACCCAGACGGGTGTCGCGTCTGGAGAATTCCTTTCGTTTTCCAGAAACCCCTCTGGTGAAGCCCCGGGACCGGTGGAGACGCGCTGCGCGCCCCGCGGCTCACCGTCCTCTTTGCGAACTTGATAGGACCGGGTTGGTTGGCGCACCCAGACCCCTCTCTCGGGGCGGACCTTGCTCTGACCAGGATGCCTTAAGCAAATACGTTTGTCAGCAAAAGGCGCTTAAATTCATGTTTTGAAACTTTTTTTTTTTTTTTTTTTTGTAAGGGCGATCAACCCTTGGAAAAGTTTGAGTACTGTGATTCCGGGAAGTAGGATGTGAACCACAACTGTTACTAAAAATAGCCGCCTTCCCTCCCCCTCTCCGCCAAAAGGCCTTTCAGTTTGCAGAATTTGGCTGGGAATCCGTGCAGCCTTTGGTCTCTTTATTCCTTGCAAAGTATAGCGGAGAAATCTTTTGCGTTTAGCTTGCCTTGAAGGTTGGGCACCACAAATCCCAAAGTGCCTCAGCCTGGCTGCCGCTTCCTGGGAGAATCTGCAGAAGGTCGCTTTAAGGAATGGCTAGTATTCCTGTGGAGGAGGCGGCCAGGGCGAGGGAATGAAGACCAGGAGAGCTGGAGAGGCCACTCCAGACCAACTTTATGTGCTTAATGTAACTCTGAGCCCCCTTGAATTTTTAACTTCGCTTCCCTTAATTAATCTGCTCGGGGCCTGTGTATAAATGGCTGTCCACAGCTGCAGCAAATTGATTTATCTCCTGATAAAGGTCGGGTTGCTGACCAAAGCATTCTTTCTACCTTCTGTGTGAACTGAAATGTGTTTTACAGGGTTTCCCCCCCTCCTCGTCTGCTTTTAAACATGTGTACCATTTTTAAGTGCACTCAGTGGCTTTTATTATCATTGCCCTCCTTTGCATAGAACAGGAGTGGAACTGGGTCTGTGCCCAGAGAGTCCATACTCCCTAGAATACAAATTGACCAGCTTCTCTGTGATAAACGGTTTGTTAGTGTTGGGGGCCTCCTTTTAGTTTATTGCAGCGTTTTGCCTTGACCATATGAGTATTCTGTTGTGCCTCATTTCTCCTGTCACGCAGTTCTTAAGAAAAGGTCAACAAACACCATTGTTTCTTAAACCATCATAGCCCTAACCTAGGTGTTCATGTCAGCTGTGATGTGTATAGACGGATGCAAACTCATAATTCTATGGATTTCCCCCTTGTTTATCCTTAAAGACGAGTCTACTTTTAACATATGGTGGTTTTCAGATAACATACATAGGTTTATATGATTTCATTTTCTTTTTTCGTTTGTTTTTAACTGATTATTTTTCAGAGAGGTGACAGTCTCACCCAATATTAATCAGAGAATCTTAGTGTGGTCCAGGCTTTTTTTTTCTTTTCTTTTCTTTCTTTCTTTTTTTTGGCAGCCAGGATGGACGTTGAAGGAAGTTGAAGTCTATCATTTCTTGTGTTCTGTTTAGCATTTGATATTTCATTGGTTTATTCATTTAAAAGACAAAATTCCAACAAAATAACCAAGGAATTGGGCTCATTCTGAGTGCATAAAAACTGACTTTATTTTTACTGAGAACTTCATATTAAATATCTTTAAGCATTAATAATTTTATTGTAAGTCATTTAGACAGCAGTCATTTTATTTGAAAAGCTAAGTACTGCATGGGAGAATTTCAGTATGTAGTTTCTCCAGTGTCCAGTTCATACCTAATAAAAGCAGTGGAGAAACCAGTCTATTTTTTCTTTTATGTTTGGACAACTCAAAGCAGACCAGAAGTCTTTGAAATGATATTTTCCTTTGTAGAATTAGTCTGTGTGACCCACTAATACCTGCTAATAAGCTGATTTTAAAATGATCTTTGAAGGGTCTTTCCTAATAAAAATTATTCTACCTGCAATACAATACAAACTATTCAAGTTGCTGGAAATAGTAGGACAGTATTGTTGCAGCTACAGGACTGCAGCTTTTACATATTTTCACTATTTTCCCTTTCTGAGAGAAGTAAAATATTGCTCTTGATGTTAGTATTTGATGATGAGCTCTCCCATCGAGGTGTTATTCTAAATATTTGCAGATAAAAGACCACTTCATAAATTATAAAGAGCTACACAAATGTAAGGTGCCATTATAATTTATTTTATTGTAAAATAGAAGCTTAGCCAAAAAAAAGCCTCATTTTTTTTTCAGCATTGAAAAAGGATCACAAGAAAGAAATGCTTCCAATAGGAATGCTGGTCAGTGGTTGTCAGTTTAGGACATTCTTCACTGTCAAATCCTGTTTCTCACTTCTTTGATATGAACATCAGCTGACAGGCACTGAATGCAAAGCCTTCTTCATTGAGGTTTTATGCAGGCAACATAGCCCTTCATAGCAAAGCAGTCTGAAAAATTGGCACCTGCAGGATTTGCATGTGAAAAAAACTGAGTCAGTTGCATTTTGCTGGAGTCTATTACTGTAAGTTATGTAAGTTCAGTGAGAAAGGCTATTTATTTGTTGCTGTTTGGGCATTTAAAGCTTCTTTGTTTTATGGGCACCTTATTCATCATATAGTGATCCACAGACTTTATTGATAGCAGAAGCAGGGAGAAGTGAGCTCTGGCTTTGTAGAAGTTATTTATTATGGAATGAAGTTGTTTTTAACTATGTGTTTGCAGAGTGCACTTACTTTTATAGTTAAATTTTTAAATATGCCTTAAAAGAATGAACTCATTCAACTTTGAGAATCATCTATCAGAAATTAAATATATAAAACTAGGTTAACGTAAGTATCCTTTGAAAACAATCTAGGATTTTAAGAGTGCTATATTTTAACAAGTTAAAATCTGTAAGAAAAAAAACTTAAGCCTTTCATCTAAACTTCAGGAATAATCTTAAGTTTTTCCCAACTTGTTAAATTGTCACTCTAATGTCTTTTAAAAACATCATTTGACTATTTATGCAAAATAACTAATATGTTCAATCAACTAAAACACCTTTGTGAACCTCAGAGTATTATCCATCAGTGGGAACATTTTATCCACAGAAAGCTGTTTATTATGATCTAAAGAGACACCTTCCAACTTCACTTTTTTACAGCCATTAATATAAGAGTTCCTAAATAATGTTTAAAGAACAGTGAACATTTTATTAAAGCAAACATTAGTTCAGTTTAATGGAGGTAATTGTAAGTGATAAGACAGAGCAGGTTATCTGTGTGTTGTTTAAACAGAAGGAGCTACTTTGCACCATTTCCAGTAGTCATCTGTGGAAGAGAAGGGTTTGCACCTGTCTGTCCACACTAATTATAGATTAGGGCCAAAGAAACGAAATCCGAGGAGGTTTTCAGCTAATGAAATCCATACTGATTTTATTGTAAATGTTTTTTATGTAAAGAGGTTGATGGTTGAGTTATGAGTGAATAAATCGCCATGTAGCTGCTATGCACATGGTTTTGAAGCACAATTCTGCTGCATTAACCTTTGATATTAAAAAAAGACAAGCAACTTAGACATGGATGCTAGCCTTTGTTTGGCATCCATAGCTATAATTTAGTGAGGTTCAGTGTGCAATTTAGAAATGTTATGCAAAGCAGCTTAAACATTAAAAATATTCTGATATCCTGAAATGCAGATTAAGTGGAAGGTAGGTTCTGTTTTAACTTATGCATATAAAACATTAGAAAATTAGAAAGGCTTTTTCTTTTTCCTACGTTTCAGCTTCACATACATGAGAAATTAAAGCAAAATGAGTGAAGAATGCATTCTGCAATAAAAGGTCACATGAATGTCTACCACATCTGTTTATAGTAATTATGAACATAATTAACATAAGAATTACAAATGAAATAATGACAAGCTGAGCAATGAGATATTATGCCATAATGGTCATATGTTGGAATTCTCACATTATAGCACACTAGAATTCACATACTCAAAGAAAGAAAGAAAATGCTAGATTTTTATCTGAATTAATGCTTCAAAACTTATCTGCCTGGGGCAGATGGACTTCTTGCTTTTATAGGAAGGTAACCTATTATTAAGAAAAGAACTAGTTGAAATTAAGATTTCTAGTCTCTAGCGTGGACTTAAAGACAGCTGTGATTATAGAAACCACTTTCTGTTGTACACTTATTCTGTGATTATACTTCTTGATTATTGTATTTCTTTTTCTTTTTTTAATTGAAAGCTTGCAGCAAAGTGTTTGCTTTGGAAGAGAGTCATGGATTCTTCCCATTTGAGAATTGGTTGATCTTTTCTATAACTGTGAGCCAAAAAGTCAATGAACAAACAAGGTAGTAATAGAAATACTGTGCCTTTACGAAATGAGAACATTGGCAGATTAGCTTTTGCACAGATTTCTTCATGCCTTTAGTGCTTGGGATGCCTAAAGAAAAATATAAACCTTTTTTGGGTTTGAAAGCAATAGTATTGTAATTTTTTTTTTTTTAAATGGCATTTCTTAAAAGAGCATATAAGGAAAAAATCAGTGGGAATTTGTAAATTGTATCTTTTCTTCCTAGAATTTTGTTGGATTTTTAGGTGTTTGTATGTAGTCTGTGTCCAAGCTGATCTAACTAAAATGTAATAAAGGGGAGGGTATGTGTCGTTGCTTCTGGTTATTCTGAATACATTTTTCTGCAACAGCTAGAGAAAAGGTGAAAGGTGACTTTTTACGAGAGCTAAAATGATACTCTCGAAATCTGTTATTAAATTTAAAACATGTAAGAATGACAGATTTTCACCCATTTAGAGCTCACTTGGTTTTGTAATGTAGCCTGCCAAGTGTTTCACTTCTTACCCTTGCACCCTTCTACAACTATTGAACCTGGTCACTTTTGAAGATTTATGGAGAAATATTACCTTGTTCTCGTCTCAGTGATACCACAAGGTTTTTCACATTATTGGATTACTGGAGTATTGTGGCAGACCCCTTTTTTATCTGACATTCATTGCATGACAGGATTTTCACACATGCCCTTCCCCCACCTATGCCCAGCCTTTTTCACTTTGTATTACCTACCAAATGTCTTTAAATTCTTTTCTTGGGGTCAGAGCCCTGGGGCTGGGGGTGTCCACTACACACAAATGGTTTTTTGGCTAAGTGATTTGGTGGGGAGTGCTTGATTAAACAATACCTCTCCTGATTTTCTAAAAAGCTTCTTAAAATTTGTCTCCTCTAAAAGACAGCTGCTTTTTCTCTTGCTCTTCTATGTCTTTCTCTACTCACTAGCCTTACACCCCCTCCCCCCAATTTGTCTTTCTATTGAGACCCCATGCACAAACTATTTTATAACCCTAAATTTCACAGCAGCTGGAGCTACAGTATGTGCCATGAAAAATGATGTAGTTTACTGGCTCTTTCATTCTGTACTCACTCTTCATACTGTAGTGAGAGCTTCTTAACCAAGCTTCAGTGCCTGGAAACACAACACAACCAAATATCCTCCCCCTCCCAAATAAAATAACCTTTGCAGCATTATCTGCACTCCATTAAGGATCTGATCAGATGTTCAGATTGTCTGATGGGTGCATTTAAAAGTGAAAAGGGGCTCCCGAGGGACTACTCAGGTGTATCTCCCTCTGACCCTGCATGGGAGGAGGATGAACTCTGGACTGCAGACGGGCATTAGCCCCTGCTTGTTCTCTGATTGATTCTCAGGCTCTGGGTGGGTGAAGAGTCATGAGGCAGCTCAAGTTGAGATTGATTGCCTCAATTTCAGATTCCCACCTCCAAAATAGACTCTCAGATGTACACATAAGGAACCCCCTCCCCCAACACAATTTCTGGAGGTGGAGCAGGTGTCTAAGAGTCACCTGTAGCTACCAATCACAAGTGGTCCTCCTTATCACAGTGATGCTGGCTGCAGGAATCTTCAGCTGGGACACATTAAGGCCCAGGGAAAGGAGCTATTTTAGGTCTCTGTACAGGTGGGTGTGCAAAGAAAGGGGCGAGAACTGCCACTTAAGGTTGGTCTGGAAGGCTGCTTAACTGCTCTGAGGACTCACTAGGTTTGTTTTGCAAATTGTGGCTGCTTGGATGGAGGCGAGATGGGGAATGTCTCCTTATCCTCTGCCAAGAGATAGCTCTTGATCCCCCTCTGACCTTGACAGAACCTCTAAAATGTCCCAGTCCAGGCCTGGAGCAGGGAAATACAGTTTGCTGGTGAGGACTCCCCCTTTTTTTGCTTGGGGTAGGGGCGGATTTGGGCATGCAGGCGACTCCCAGCCCTGCCTCTCCTCCCCAGCCAGGCTTAGGATGGCTCTCCCCGAATTTCCAGCCCCATCCTGGGGCCTGAGCCCCCGCCCCCTCCACCCCTTTCGGTTTCTTCCCTCCTGCCTGTCTCTTCTGTCTCTCCCTCTCTCTCCCACTTTTCCTCCCTCTCCCGCTCCGTCTCACACGCACCCTGTGTTTATTTTCCTGCCTCCATCTGGGCCCTGCTGATATTGTAATCACCCTGATGCACGTTGGCTTCTCTCCTCTCCCTCCTGCGCTCACACACTCACTCACACACAATGTGCCATCCTGACAAGCCTTTTACTTCTGATAAGCTCCGATGTGTGTTTAATGAATACAAAGCCGCGGTCCGGGTGCCGCGGCGGCCGCTCTCCCGCGCTCCTTTGCCAGAAGGTAATCTCCGTGAACGGGGGAGGCGGGCGGGAGAAGGCGGGGCGGCCGGAGGAGGGGGCGCGGGGAGGCGGCTTGCTCTCTCCCCCTCTCCCTTTCCAAACGATTCAGAAGTCGATAAGACCAGGAGAAGTGAAGATGTAACATGTTATCTGTCGCTGCTCTTAGCTGGCGGAGAGAATTTACATTTAAAGATTAGCAGAGGGAGGAAGAGAAATCTGCCTTTTGTTGTGCGGGGTGAGGAGGCGGCATCAGCCTGGCCTTGACGCTGTCTCCCGTCACCTCTGCCATCCAGACAGGACTCACCGAGGTGAGATTGCCGGAGGGCCTTATCTTTAATTGGGGTCAGGTTTGCCAGTCTGAATAGGTTTAAAGAGACTCGATAAAGGGGGAACAATAGATTATTTATTGACTGGACGCCGACGCCTTTAGATGAAGAAGGGAGAGGAAAAACTGCCTAACAACTTGATTAGTTCATTTTTATTTTATTTTAAGGTGAGACACTCTCTCTTTCGGTGGCATGAAGGGCTAGAGAACTTAGGTGCGATTCGAATGACTTAAAATGTTGTATTCCTTCCTCTTCCCGACCCCCCGCCCTTCTCAGCACCACACACCTACCCGATTTTAACAGGAGTTTCATTCGCCCCTGACGTTTACGATTGATAAACCGAGAGAAGAGGGTAGAGGCTTTTGGGATTGATCATCAATGTTTGGTTTTGTGTGACTTGTTTTGAATGGGTGATGAATTGATGCTTACAGCACTTGAATGAGTGAGAAAAGCAAACGAAGCTGACTTTTAATATGGAATTAGTCGATTTTATAGTATGGTTCAACTCGGGCTAGAGGGAAAAAAAAAAATCCAAGTCTGTTAGGTCGATTTGTATTTTGGATTTGAACCGTGAATTTTTTTTTTGCTTGGAGTCAGTCTAAAAGAAGAAAAATGTTTTATTGACTCATCAGTGTATTTCAAAAATTTTTGATATCAACTTTGGAAGGTTCTTAAAATGGATAAAAGTAGAAAAATGATTGTTTTGGCTCCTGCACATTGTCAAAATAGGTGTTTTCTTAGATAGACAGATATGATCTGGTAACTAAAAGCCTAATTAAAATTTGTTTAAAGCCAGGGGGGCATGTTTCCTTGTTGACAGCGGCAGATCGATTGGGTAAGACAATAGAGTCCCATTATTTCACTTCCATTGACTGAACATATTGACATTTCAGGTTTGCTGTTGCCTCAGTGAGCATGATGAAACACTGAAATTCACAGACCAACTGGCCAGAGTGGCACATATATTACTGTATGTCATTTCTGCCTTCAGGTTACCTTATCACCCAGACAGGATGGGAAAGGACAGACTGGAATCCTTCAGAAAGGGTAGAGCTCTCTTGGCTAAGAAACTCACAAATAGCATATCTTAGGAGCATCTTTAATTTGACCCAGAACTGGGTGTTCCAGAGAAATATGTGGAGTACTGTTATTTAAAAATCTGAAAAGCAGCCTAACTGGCAGTCCTAAATATTTTACATGCAAGAATACCCATTTTCAAGATTTACCTTTGCCTTCCCTTTACAGTGGGTGGTCAGTCACTTCATTTAGGTCACCAGGGTGTTGTGTGAATGACAGGGATTCTTCCCCAACCTGGGGTACTCAAACAGCCAAGCACCTGCTAAATCTATATTTGATAAAACAATGTATAAGGTCCCTTCAAAAATAGGGCCTGACTCTGACTTTTTGTTTCCAGTTTTCTTTTAGTGGGTGGAATACAAAATGGAATGTAGATATTTCACACTCATGTGCGTACATAGGCAGTGATATGTAGCAATAAATATATATGTATTTCAAGCAGAGGCAGAGAGAATACTAAATATACATTGTCTTTTTAATATAATTTACCCTTTTAGATATTTTGCACAGTCTTTTCGTAATGACACTAAGTATTAGACATTGAATCAAAGAAATTTGAGCCATACAAAAAGTGAATGTGAAAAAAAATCAGAAGGAACTTAACATTTTTAAAAAGTTTAATGAAAATATAAATCTATTATGAGTATGACTTATACACTGCAATTGTTGCCATCAAGTAGGCAACTGATGCCCTTTACAGTGTTTAGAACAAAACTTGTCCTTTATACCATTTTTATGAAAATGTTAGGTTTCTGTTTGATCGGCAGGTGCTGTTGAGATGAAAGCCATGTGTAAATTTTCAGAAGGCCAAAAGTGTCAATTCAGAAAAGGAAAGTGATAAGAGAAAATGCAATCAGTTTTCCTGTTTTCAATTTGTGCAGGATTTGAAGAGCTGTTTTGTTAAACTGCTACATCTGCTCCAATATGAATATTGAACTACTTCCACTAAAAATAACAACCTATAATTTGGAAGCTACTGCAGTCTTTTGTTAATGTGAGTGGGTTATTTAAAAACAAAAAAACAAAAAAATAAAAAAAAAAAAACAATTTTCTATTCTGACAATCTCTTGCCTAATGTGCATTTTCATTTGTTGGCACTTTTATCCTCAGCAGATAAATGGTATTATGCAATTAGGACCTCATCTTGTTTGACTATAAAAGAGGTTTCCATAGGTGAAAATCCTGGTAATATAAAAAGAGTTCACACAAAACAAAATTTATTTTAAAATAACCTGTTTAAATTCATAAATTTAAAATGAGATAGTTATTCCTTACATTCTCTAATTTACAATTTTTAACTTACTGCTGACTATTGTAACAAAGTTAACACTATTCCTTTGCATACTGAGCATTCTGAGATTAATTTCACCTTTAATATACCTGCAAATGTAAGTTGAAACTAATCAGGGATATTTTACCTAACAGGGCTTTCAGAATAATTTTTTTCATGCTTAAATAAAATGATTAAATTATGCTTGAGTGCCTGCATACAAAAGCTTTAGCTTCTATAGTACTGCTAATCAAATAAGTTTTATGGACAGGGAAAGCACCACATTAGAGAAAAATTAGATGCATTTTACTAGTGACATTTCTAGGAAAGACATGTTCTTTCAAAATCATCTAATCTTAATTAAAAAGAAAACTAACACATCTTAATAATAATAAAAATAATATTTCATCCCTATAATAGGAAAGTGAATGGCAATGCTATCCATATAAAATATGGGCATAGAGAATTAAGGTGGAATGAAGACTTAAGAAATTTGGATAAGATTCAATATTAATCCTCAATTGCAGTTGGGTTGACTTGTGCCTTCAGTAATTTGGCTAGGGTGAGACTTGATCACTGCTTAGGCTCAATTAGCTCTGTAGCTTGTGGCTTCACCTGTGAATTGCTAGACATACTCTTCACAGATAAACTCAGAATATCTCAAGAATGGATAAAGGGGAAGACAGATACAGTGACATATTAGCGTGTTCGATATTAACAAATGCAACGTTTTTCCTGAAACACCAACTTGAGTTAGACAAACAGTGTCAAATGTGTATATTTGTGATTCCATGTGTGTAACCAAGGAATAATGCTTTTAAGCAATGTACTTTCCAGTGTGAAGCCCAAATAACATTCCAATGTGGCATGTTGTGCTGGCATATCTTAAAGAGATCATGGAGGTATATTCCCTGGTACAGCAACGAGCACTTTGCCACTCTCAAGAAAAGATGCTGGGTCACATTAGTGTTAAAAAGTTTATTCACAGACATAATCCCATCACTCCTGATGTGATCTAATGAGTTGTTTTTCTGTGAAGCCACATCCTGTATTGAAGCCATAGTACCTTACATGGCACCAACAGGGGAGAGCTTCCTAGAACTTTATTCAAAATCTTAATACTTTATGAAATCATGTCCAAGCTCTCAACATGAGAAACACTGATAAAGTAATGCCCCATGGCTGATGTTTAAGGCATGGGACCCTCTTGTTCAAAAAAGTTTAAAATCATCAATGCTGCTTATAACCACTAACATTTTCAGTGACTAACAGAGAGGAGCTCAAAATCCTCTGCTTTGATAGTTCTTATGGTCATTACCTGCATAATGTAATGCATGAAGGAATAAAGCAGGCGTTTGTTTTTGTAGGTTTCGTATCGATCAAGGTCTCTAAAGCAAATCAGTATTTGGGTGAATAGAGCCTTTAGAATATAGATCCTGTAGCAGAGAATTGCAAAGGGCACAAATGTGAAGTTTTCCTATTGTGTCTCCAACAATCTAAGCACCTCTAAGTGCCTTGGGGAATGTGATTGACTGGGTTCATTAATCTTTTAACACCTTGGGCACAGACCACTTCTAAGTGTGCACAAGGCTTTCAAGGGCTGCCACTTAGTTGTTGGTCTTGGGAGAGAGGGGAGGAACTGATAAATATCAGAGACCTACTATGAGCCTAGCCTTAACCTTCACATACATTTTCATCACTGATTTTAAGTAAATGATTCATTTCACTTTCATCATTTCCAAGAACTTCAGCCCATTGTTCTAAGACTCTGGCCATAGTTGCTCTTTTGGCTTGACCTTTTGCCTCAATTTAGAAAATTGAGGTTTCCTTGCGTTCCCAAAATTAATGACCTCCTTTGTGCCTGAGTTTTAATAATCAGGACCTTATTCTCTGAATACGTGTCTTGATATTTTCCTTAGCAGCCATGATCTCACCCACTATTTTGTTTTACTTACCCTCTCCTCACCCCTCACCTAGCAATCAGAGTTAGCTACTGGCAGTCATGTCCTTGGATACGCCCAAGTGTGTGCCAGTCTGTATTCCTCAATATGTCCTGAGCCAGGCTCCTCCATTACTAAATTCTGTTCCCTCATCAGAATAGCTCCATTCTGCACTGCACAGAGGCTGTGAGAAATCAGTCTGTTCCTTTGTTTACCCTACCTAGCATGCTGGAGCGGTCCTCTGCCTGGGGTCTCTAGCCCCAGTGACTTGTCCACCCCAGTCAGTCACTCTTTATCTTGATCTCCCAGTTGGCCAGGTCCAACCTTCTGGTCGCCCTTAAGATAAAGGGAGAGGGCTCCTGAACCATCTTTTACTCTAGAAAAAAGAGTCTCACTAGTTGTGTAGGTAAAATACTCTATTATAAAAAAAAAAGGAGCTGGTGTGTGTATGCAGTCCCCTGACAGGCAAACTGGAGTTCCCTTTCTAGTTCAGTCACAGGCTTCACAGGTGGCCTGGGGTGCATCCCAGCCCTCCTGTGAACCCCTCAGAAGTAAGACAAAGGGCAGACCCAGCGATCTTCAGGCTTCGTGGCTCCCGTATGTACGGAGTCTACACGTGATAGCTATGGGAGTAGGCTTTGGGTATTTGCCATGGTTAGAAGAGTGAAAAAAATCCATTGTATTTTTTCCTTCTAGGATTGAGGTGGGGGTCACAATAAATCTTCATTTAACTGAGAAGTGGATCCGTGTAGGATATCACTAGCTTCCTGCTCTTCTCCATTGTAAAGAAGTGGCATTGGGAGTAGGAAGCCATTCTTTCCAAAGCCATCCTAGACCTTAGACGATTGTCTGAAATTTTAGTTGTTAATTGTATTTTTTTCAGAGGTGAATGATAGAGGAATGAATTTGCTTATATGGTGAGGAGGAGCTACAGATTTTAGGTTTCGTTCAAGGAAAATCACCTGTATGCTTTTCTGTCTTAGTAACTGGGCAAGATGATGGATGAACTCCGTGCCCGGGGTTACAAGTGAGGGGCTAGAGGCTGACAGGGGTGGAGGTTAGTGGTGCTAACCAGGCATCCATTGAACCCCACAGTCTCAAAGTTTGAACCCAAGTGACTTGGGAAATTTAGAAAATGACCTCTTTAAACCATTTTTGGAGAGAACCTGGTAACAACTTATTTAAATGAACAGGGGCACATTATTATCTGGCTAGGCATCAAATCTTAAGAAAGGCTGAAAAACTCCTTTTGCTTTGTCTGAAGAGACAGTCTGCTGTTGCTTCTAAAAACATTCAAAAGTCCAATTATTTCTAATAGCACTTTGATTTTGTACTTTAGTTTGTAGAATTGCTGTAAGAGATTAAAATATAGACAGTATTAGAAGTTTGATTCAAATGTGTGAAATATTAGTAATGAACCCAGGCTAGGTTTTTGGGAACTGAGGAGCTGTTGCATTCTTCTGGTTGATTCAGGTAAGCATTTTGTCATCAGAAAGGCAGTGGAAACTTCTGCTTACTGGGAATATCTGTGATTGGTGGGGCTTAGAGGTAATGTTATTTTCATCCGTCATTAGAAAAGGAAGCCACTGGAATCACTGTTGCTTCATAGGTTGTAGAAAATTTTTGTGTGGGTATTCAAAGTTCAGTGGGAAGCCAGATTGAAGTTCTTTGCCACAAAAGAGAATGCCTTCAAAATATTAATGCTATGGACTCTTAGTTGGTACTTGACTGGATTGAATATTACAGCAGAAAAATATTGGAGAAGATATTACCGGGAGATGTAATGGCAGTTTGTCTAAAGAAGCTCGAGACATAGGTGGCCACCAATGATATGAGGGGAAATAGCACCAGAGCAGTGCTGAGCTAGATGAGGCCAGGTATTAAGATAATTAGAGCACTAGGAGAGAGAACTGGTTGGGAGGTATTATTATAAAGAGTGCTTGAGAGGACTCTTCAGCTAGACTTTTTAGGGAATTGACCTAGTAACACTTAGGTAGGAGATCAGAACCTAGTGATACTAGGAAAGTGGATAGATAATGGTACCTGAAAGTGTTGGCACAGATCATGGTGCCGGGGAAGTAGCCAGCAGCGTTGCAGAGAACATTTCATATGCGCATTTGATTTGGCAAGTGGAATATCAGAAATTGGGAAGTCATCTTCAGTGGTTGTAAGCATAGTGCATGTTATGCTTTAAATACAAAGTCTTAGGAGTTTGGTTAGTCTGTCTGGATAAGACTGGAAGTACTGTACCCCTTTCCCTAACCTCAGGATACAGGAGGATGTGAGCTGTAAGACAGGTCATGAAAGGCTGCTAGTTTATTTTCCGAATCTATGCATATGTTATGTACACAGTGATGAGCAAACACAGCTGGGAAGAACAGCAGATGATATTGGGACAGGAACAGTGGTGTTTATCATACTGACATAGTAATCCTTTCTTGTAAAAGTGTTCTTTTTAAGTGACTATTAGGATTCTGTAACTTTTATCGTGTATCAGACAAGTATCGTCCTTTTCTCCCCAGCTCCTTTGCCCACCTGTCACACATTTTCATTCTCAGCTCCGGCTAGATTTATTTAGAAATGAGATCCCCCTTTGACCTCTGAGGGGAAATAAATGCAGACAATGAATTCTCATCCTTTTGTTTAAATAAGGGGAGGTACATCAGTTCATGTCTAAAGGGAGAGTAAATGTGGTTGGTCTCCATTGACGTGTCTAATCTTTGAGTTGGCTAGAGGGAGCGGGTATAAAATATTGGAGGAAAACATAAGTGAAGAGCAATAAAATGAACAACCCATTAGACCTGATTTCACTATTTTTAAAGACTGTCATGGGCTGTTTTGGTGGTCATGGTAAAGATACCTTTTAGAGTATCTTATAGAAAAGTAAAATTTTTACTCTTGGGAGTGAATCTAAAGTAAATTGGTAAATATTTAATAAATGCCTCATATGTGTAAAGCAGGGTGTGAGGTAGAGACACATGCAGGTAGTAGGCTTAGCTCCCACTGAATGGTAAACCCATTCAGGACAAATTAAATAGCTACAAAAATGGTGGGTCTCAGTCACTTACCAATTAAATGGTAAAGTGAGATTTTAGAGGCAGGAGTGAATGGGAATTTAAGCTTGTCTTGAGACAGGTAGGATTTATCAAGCAAAGCTGTAGTGACAGGGTTGTGGTAAGTTACAAAGTAGGAATGGGGAGTGCAGAAGCCCAGGTAGGGGAAAGGCCTTTGGAGGAGTATCGGGGTGGGGTAAGGGTGGAGAGAGAATAAGTTAATAATGTGGCCACAGCAAAAGGGCCCTTGGGTGATTAATGGGAAATAAGAGCAAAAAGATCATAAATGTCTTGAATATCAAGCGTTTTGATTTAAGCTTCATCTTCTGAATTCACCAGACATTTCTAAGCTGTGTTCTGTGGGGCCCCTCAAGGTCGGGAGGTGCCATGGAGAGTACCCAGGTTAGGCACAGGGCTTTTCATCTTACTGCTGTAAGACCAGAATAGTTCTGCTTTTATGATAAATTGCTTTATGTATTAGGCTGTCTAGCTGGACTTCTTTTGAACAAAGGATTCTATGGTAAAATGGATTTTAATAAGACCAAAGTAAAAACAAACAAAAATTGTGCTAGATAAAGGGAAACCGTGGACCTAATTAAAATTGTGTTTGCAAAGAATTGGTCCTAATATGATGGGCCAGATGGAATGGAAGCCAAGGCCAGGTAGAGAGCTTGTTGCAGCAGTTTGGAGTTTAGGTATTGCAGAAGGATGACCAGGATTGGGTTGTGGGATGAGAAGGAAGAGGCAGATGCAGAAGGTATTGCAAAGGAAAAATATGAGAAATTTTAGTTTTGGAACAAATAACAACAAAATCTACCTGTGTGAGGACTTTTAGGTTATGGTTCATCAATATAATATTATTCGAAAGTCTTTTGTTTAATATCATTTAATTTAAAAACATGCTGGCAATTCTTTTTATTCTTTGAACTATAACCGAATTTGGAGTTTGTGGTTTTGTTCTAAAATCTGTCAGAATTGAATTTTTTAAGAACTCTATTGTGAATTTTGCTTGATAAAAATTAATCATTGGCAGTCAAAAAAGAACTTCACAAAAAAAATCAATCTTTTTTTTTTTTTTTTAAAGAATGAGACATTTAAGTCTTGATCTAGTATCATTCCTGAGATACATTGTTAAATGAAAAAAGCAAGGCGCAGAAGAATGCCCGTAGAATGCTACAGTTGTATAAGAAGTGTGTAAAATTCTACTTGTGGAAATATATATAAGAATTTGACAATAGTGCTTGCTTTGGGGGAAGAGAAAGGGACCCAGGTGTTAGTGGTGGGAAGGAGTGTTTTTGCTGCATGTCCTTTGGAACTCTGAGTCTTTTTACAAATCTTATGCCTATGTTTGCACTTTACACCCGTTACACCCACTGTAAAGTTGCAGGTTGCAGTGTCAACCTGGGCTTGACTGATCTGGGATTCTACTCTTCTGGGGGAAGGTGATGCTGCTCTCTTCTCTGCCAGAAGGCAGTCGAGTGTAGTGGTGAAGAGACCTAACTCCCAAGTGCTTTACCACGTGTTTAATCTTTTTCTTTTGCTGCTCCTCTTCATGTAGAAGTAATTCTCATCCAGATAATAGTGATATGACCTCATAGGGTTGTCGTGAGGATGACGTGAGATGGCGTGTGTGAAGCACAGCCTTCAGTAAAGGCTTACTACTTAGTATCTGGCTGGACTGCTGTGGAACTGGTTACCACTTTCTTCTATAAAACCCTTATAGTGTCTCCTCTCTCTGGCTGTTCCTTCATTGAGCATGGACTTAGTGGAGAGTCTGGCCCTGTTTGACAGCAGGGGATATGAGGGTGTTCAAGGCAGACAACACCCACGCTTTGCTAGACCTTTCTCAGCCTTCTCTAAGACCGTGGGTTGCATCATGTCTGGGCTCCTGAGCTCTTTCTGCAGGGAAGCCAAGCCTGATCTGCTTTGTCTTCTCCTACGCCCCTGGGGAAACTTTCCTCTCTGAAGCCTTCATGACTTCTCTTCCCCAAAGGCAGAATTTATCACATCCAACTTTGCTATCATCCATGCTATTCAGACTTCTCTGCTAGTTTGTAAGCTCCTTGAAAGTGGGAGTCTGGAACAGTTGGGGTACTTTTTGATGCTTTATTAAATATTTGTTGAAAGCTCATTCCCTGAACTCAAGTTATTTACTTAAAACTGTCCTGAAACCTTTCGTTGCTAATACTAAAAAGAAAGTTTTGGTTCCAACAGAATGTTTCTTTCCCAGTCTCTTTCCACCTTGGTCCCCTTTCCTTGTGTTCTCCTATAGGATGCATAATTTATTGCTGCCATATTTTGGCTTGTAAGTTTTAACAGCAGCAACAACAACAACAAAAACCAGTAAAACAAAACTAAATCTCCCCCACCCAAAACAAAACATCCCACGTACCAAGATCAACTTTAGGCAAACCGTGAAGTGGTCAAGCTACTTGGATCTTCATAGATGACCGCACATCTTAACCTGTTTTTGTTTTCTTACCTTGAAGTTCATAAAGGGACTTTTATGAAGGATGAGCTCCCTAAAATTGGAAGCAAAATTTTGTGTATATGGGCATTTTTATGAGATAGAACTGTTCATTTGATCAAGAATCCAAACAAGGCTAAAAACCATTTTAGTGGCTTCCAGGTTTCCCTACCAGATGCCCCTTGCCAGGAGCACTCTTCCTCTTTTGGTTGCCTTTATGTGTTTCCTGGGTAGATCTCCAGGCTGAGAACTTCCCCTCCAGTACTCTACCAAGCCCAGCTCCTCACCCCATCTGGTTTTGTCTATTCTTTGACGCTGTATGGGATTCTAACTGCTGTGATGCCTGATGAACCAGCCTCAAAACCAGAGATAGTACTGAACAGGAAGACAGGTCCATCTCAGCCTAAGAGTCATGGCTCAGAATGCAGATGTGGGTGAAGCGTCTCACTGTTAATCCTTCAGGTGACATTTCCATTTGAAGACACACTTTCAGAAGTATAGCCTTCAGTTTGTTTCTTTCAATATTTTGATAGATTTAGGGGTACAAGTGGTTTTTGGTTGCCTGGATGAATTGTATAGTGGTGATGTCTGGGTTTTTAGTGTACCTGTCACCCGAATAGTGTACATTACCCCTGATAGGTAGTTTTTCTTCCCTCACCCGTTTTCCATCATCCCCGCTTCTGAGTCTCCAATGTCCATTGTACTGCTCTGCATGAACCTTCTCAACTTAGCGAGCCTTCAGTTTCTTAATGCAAGTGACCAAACAATTTCAAAGAGATATGTGGGGAGGAGGCATATTGGAGGCCTTTATGGAGTGAGGTTTACATATTGTTTAATACTGGCTTGGGAGTGAGCTCATTTTGTAAGTCACTGCTATGGATCTACTTGCCCAAGATGACCCTGCACCAGTGATGGGGCAAGGTCTGAACCTAGTTGTTTTTTTCTTCAAGGCTTTGCTATTCCAGGGCTTACTACCACCACTCTCCTGGAATTATTCAAATCCCACCACCCAGGAGTTTCCCCATGAACAGGGCCAGCCACACAGACTGCAGGTGGGAATTATACTAAAGTAAAAATGGAAAACTATCAAGACCTTTCACTGTACTTAGAAAAGTTTCCATTTAGAGTGCAAAGATACCACAAGTTTCCAAGTTTTTAAGAGACAGAGACAAAGGGAGGGAGGGAGGATGAAAGGGAGGGGAGAGAGATGAGCTGATAAGGAGCAGCAGCAACCAGGCCATGTTTGCAGCTGGACAGTTGTAGTAGTCTCTTAAGATGTGTGACCATGAGCCATGAATGCAGATACTTTCAAAGTCCCATTTTTCTTTCCTGTGGAAATTGCTGGCATGGAACAGATACCTTTATTTGGAGAAAACCAGTCTTTGGAAATGATTGGTTCTTTCTTCTCTTATTCCCTAGAGGTGGTCTTTCACAGATGAAATTAGATAAGAAAAATAAAAATCAGGAAACATTTTTTCTTTGCCACTCAGAATGTTTTAGGACCTGCAGCTTCTGCATATTTTGGTTTTGTTGTCTGATTGTGGATACTTTATTTTTTTTTTATCACTAATAGTACAGTAATGACTTTCAGAAAGAAAAAGGTTATGATTGTACTAGGTCATTTTTGAGTAGTGCCCTTTGATTTTATTTTAATACTTTGAACAATAATATTAATATAGACATTACCTCCTTTCTAGTATCAAATGATAACAGCTGAGCACATTGGATGAAATTATACTTGCACTAGGAGCACTAAGATAGGCACTTTATAAGAATTATCTCTTTATGTCATCCCATTAAGTTAGGTATTATTATTCTACTGTAGAGATTTGAATCTGAAGCTTACAGAGAGGTTAAGTGACTTGTCCAAGGTCAAATAGCTGATAAGTAAGTGTAGGAGCTGAGATTTCAGTCCAGCCAGAGTGCGTGTGTAGTAGGCTTCTAAGTGGTCCGTGCATGCAGGCCACAGTCATTTTACAACACTTTATTTCTTGAAAATTTTATCTATAACAGAGGAGATATTTAACAGCTTTTTACCATTTAAAATTGGCTGGTTTATTAACTCATTAATCATACTGCATTGTTGGTCATCTGCCTTCTGATTAATTTGTTCTTTAAAAATAACATTTGTAGGATTTTGAAATAATGCCCTATCACAAGAGAAAGGGGCTTGAAGAAAGACCGGATAATATTTGATTATCATTTAGTCCCTGTTCACTCAGCCATATTTATGTGAACACCTTCAGTGTGCCAGACACTGTGCTAAGCGCTGGGTGTGAGCGTTGTTGGGTAAACATGGCCATGCCCTTGTGGCTCTGCTGGTGGAATGAATATAGTTCATCAATGCAGGGCCTGAAGGTGTAAAGAGAATAAGGTGGGAATTCTTTTCTACAACAGCTAAGGAACTCAATTGGGAGATAAGCCTCTGCATAAAAACTGCTAGAGTGTGTTTACATCTTACAGGTTGTGTGGACTCAAGCTGCAGTTCTCAATCACAGCATCCTGCTTCTCAGTGTAGGAGGAAGGGCTGGCCTCACAGTCCTGGATGTCCTGGGTGATTTCCGTACTGGCCTATGTCTGTACAGCACCTGTGGGCAGTTTCTGGCAGGTAAAGGGCTGCCAAGCCTGATGTAGTCCACAAATGCTGCTACAATATAAAGAAGAGGAAAAGATCATGGGCCCTAGGCATAGCCAGGGAAAGGTTTGTGGAAGTCCTAGGGGTAGAATTGGGCCTTTGTGGCATTTCATTAGGTGGGATTTATTTGTTTTTATTTGGGCTACTGCTATGTACTGAGTATAGTTCCAAGTAGACAAGATAATAGTAATAAGCAATACAGAGGAGACCCCTGCTCTCATAGAGCTTACAGTTCAGGGGTGGGAGAGGGAAAAAGATAACAAAGAAGCTATTAAGATTAGTTCACATAGTCTTAAATGTAATGAAGACAATTAAGAAATACTGTTAGAATGATGGGGTGGTTGTGGTGAGACTTTCTTTTGGATGGTTGGGAAAATCATCTCTGAGATGATTCTTGAACTGAAAGCTGGGAGATGAGAAGGAGCTGGCCATGCAGCAGTCTATGGGAAGAGCCCTGATGTTGCTGAACGAAGCCGTAAGGATGAGCTGAAGCATTCCATTGGGGAGTTTATATAGCCAGCAAATAGCTGCACTTTGTAAGGCCATGGTCAGAGTGGAGGCTGAAAACTATGCATTAGTGCCAAGTTATGGAGGGTCTTGAATGTGAGACTAGGGCAGGAATAAGGACCTTGTGCTTCTTCTGTGTGTGTATCTAGGAGATGAGTAGTTCGAAAGAGAATCTGGATGAATGCATGTCATGGAAGCTTAAGGAAGCTTGTGAGAGTAGTTTAGTGACGTGTAGTTCACATGACCTACGCTGAGGGACACCCAAATAACACAATGTCCCAGTTGCTTCCTGTTGGAGTATAGCCCTGAAGGGAGGCGTGCGTGGTGCTCTGTTGACTACTACTTCAGATCAGGGAGATACAGGAGAATTGCTTACAAATAACATGGTGAAGCTTTGACGAAGGTAAGCTACAATCCAGTGCCAGGGACTGTACTTACCAAGGTAATGTTTTCTGATATGATATGATATAACAGGTTCCTTTTGTGGTAATTTCCCTTGGAACCAAAAATAAATTGTATTTTTGTTAATGTAAAAGAACATCCTTTATGCTGTGAAATGTTTTTATGAAGGGAAAGAGAAAAGTTAGAGTTAAGGTTTGATTCAACCCAGGTTGATAGATAAAACAAGGTGTGATTAAATGCTCATTTTTGGAATAAGTATGTATTATTTACTAAAGGAAAAAATGCCCAAATGTTGATAGAATTCTCTAGGGCAATGTGTTTAGGCAGTGAGAGGATTCCTGGCAGTGATTGAGAATACAGTAAGGGGGAGCCACACTTGATCTCTTTCGAGGTGGATTGTGATGTGTGTAGTCTTTACATCCTATTAAACTTTTGAAAGATAAACTGATACAAGAATGATTTGCCAAGGCCAGCAACTCTTCCTTTTAAAACCTTGGCTCAGTGTACACATCGAAGGGATGGGGGAGTAAGATAAAAGCATTATAAATATGAGGTTAACTGAATTCAAATAGAAGGTTCTCTCAAGTTATTGCATTCCTTAGAAAATAAATACATTGTGCATATGGTTAAGATTGATCAAAAAAGTATTCTGTATGCCAGTGATTACATTCCCATCTGTGATTAAGGTTTTCTGTCTGCATCTGGTTTTCACATTATATTTCTGTAACAAGAATCCTTTATATAGCAGAGTTCACTTTCTGTATTTTCTATTAGCTGCAGCTTGAACTACTGCACGGATCGCAGATTTACACATGTGGTTTTCATTACTTCATACCATTGAGAAAAAGTAATATTTGTTTGGGAATGTATGTTTTCCACAATTTCCATGGTAATACAACATGTTGAGCCTTTTTAATAACAGTCTTGTAGAACTACAAATTGTTTGAGGCATTCTGCTCTTGGTGGAGCTTAGCTTTTAAACTTTTCTCGGTATGTTCCCCTCATAATGAGGTTTTACAAATTTGAGGGCCAAGGATCCAAACAAAGCAATTATTAAAGATAGAGAAATTTTATTATCATTTGCACATGATACAGACTTTAGTGTGGAATAGGTATCAGAAATATCTGAACATGTGTTTCATAGGGCTCATTACTATTACTTATTTTATTATCATTTCACATTGGAAGGGCATTTAATGTGTTGGATGTATGAAGCAGAAACATGATACTTTAAAGTCATTATTTTGAAAAATCTAAAGATTAGTTCCTTTTTTTTGAGTTATCCTATTGATGGTGATATGTTGTTTCATATCTAAAATCATTAAGTGGGGAAAATTTTTATGGGTAACTTTAGGTTTACATTATATATTGTGTATTTGTATACTGTGTTAACATTTAAGAATTTATAAATATGTACATTTAAAATATTTCATAACACTGCCTTCCTGCCAACTTTTCTTCGTTTACTTCTTAATACTCTGATTAAAATAGATATCATAAATGAAGTTAAAAAGTGAAACAGTATATTCTATATTAAGGCATCATTTCTAATTGAGAAATTTGTCTTTTAAAGGAAGTTTATTCGTATGGTAATTTTATGTGCCTCAAAACCAAAATTCACTACACCATTTTTGTTAGTAAACCCAGTCGTTAGTGTGGTATTTAGCAGTCATGAGAAGGCAGGAATAGACTTAGACTCTGGAGGATTCGTGTATGCTGCCTGCTTCATTTGTTCAGTGGAGATTATAGCTATGGCCCATACAGGGCCATGATTCACTGATGTCAGGCTCTCTGGTGTCTTTTGTTGATGGTTGCTGAAGCACAAAATATTATCATATATCATGATTAATTCTAAGAAAAGTATCCACTTTCTTCTTTTTCCCCATATAATATTTGTTTAGCCTCCATTTATAAAATGTTTTTATCTTGGTATAGAAACATGAGAAATAACAATTGTGTAAAAAAAAATTACCCATATTTCCATCTTCCAGAAATATTAACGTGTATTTACTTCCAATCTCTGCCTCTGTGTGCCCTTCCCCCATACCAGTGTTTTAGTGTTGAGTATAATCTATATATGTTTATATGTATCTGTGTATCTTGGTGATTTTCTTATTGACTTTTTTTGCTTTATCATTTAATAAAATTGTAAGTTTCACAGTAAGCTAAATATTTCCAAGTTCCAACTGATTGTATTTAATGATCTTTGCCGAGCATGAAGGCAATTTGTAGCTAAGAAATATCTAGTACTCTATTTTTCCTAATCAGTACTTATTTGTTTATTTTTTACTGTAAAGAACAACAAGAAACAACTGATTGTATCACAGCAGAGTCATAATGTGGCACATAAAGAACATTATTTTTTTTTAAAAAATAGAATCTACTTGTTTTATATACGTTTGAGTATGTTCATCAATTTTAATTTCTAGGAAGTAGTTTCATCTCAATAATAGCAGTCTTAGTACTTTTTAAAAAATCTTTATACATTTATAAATCTTTATTCCTTTGCATTTATTGAGTTCCTGCCTTCTGTACATATGATTGTGCTAGACCTTTGTATTTCACAGAGTGTAAGAATTAAATAGTGATGCTTTTTCTATTCATAGTAATGGTGGTAGTAGTAGTCATATTAATAGTAGTAGGTGAGTAATAGGCATTCAGTAAATATTTGTGAATGGATGAATGAGCAAATTCTAAACCTGCCAAATCTAGCAGGGAAAATGAGAAAATTTGGATTGCTTTAGAAGAAGAAACGAAAGTAGTGTAAGTTTGTTGATTTTGTAAAACAATTCACCAATAATTGTTTTTACTGATATTGTTAAACTACTTAATTACATAAAAATTATTCTTCACTGTTATTGTTTTAAGCTATGTTAGCTAATAATGGCAATATTGAAATTCAGAACAATGAAACAATGTGGATATCACTTGTTTTGAAACGGAATTAACTTGCATGCAAAATTCCAAAAAATAAAAACATATGATGTCTAAAGTGTTTTCTAAAGAAACCGTACTATTTGACAGATTATTTAATTTTTTCAAAACAGGTAAAATCTAACACATTCTCTTAAGGTATTGACGTACATGTACTTTAACACCAATTTAAGAAAAGAAGAGTTTTCAGGTTCAGAATGAATCCAGCTTTGAGTCAGATGACTAGAAAATTAAAAGTCTTTTAGAGCGTGTCATTATAGGAACTGAGACAATGGGGATTGTTTTGGATTCTTCTAAAATTTAGAGAGTTTGTATCTGTTTTATAAAACAAAACTGACCTAGTATTATGTAAATAGGTGGGTATGATACTTCAGACTGGTTGTGATATATGCATTTTTTTTCCCTTTGTTGTTGTCAATAGAAAAGATTGATCTCTGGGCTGGTGAACATAATCTCTGTCCCAGTCAGAAAAGGAGAGAGGAAATTAGCAGAGCGATTGGTGGAGAATGATATCTGTCAAAAGAAACACTTGGAGAGCACTGAGTTTAGTAATAGGTGACTGCCGGAAAAAAGGGAACTTTGAATATTGTCAAGGTAAGGAACAGACAAATATTTTGATTTTGTAATTTACTTACATACAAGAAAATCAATTATTTTTTCCAATAAATTATAATTGTGAAGATTTTCTTTTTTTCCTTCCTTGTTCTGGTGCTTGTTGATAAAGACTTTGCATTATATGTTTTAAACGTTTGTCTTTGAAATCTTTGGGTGTGGGGATTGGATGGGGACCAATCTGGCTATGGGAACTTTACTTGATAGCTTTGGGTCTGAAGATGTCAAATGATCAAGTACCAATTTTTTTTTTATTACCCTTTTCTTGTTGCAGCGCTCCTTGCCATGTTTCATGATACATCTGTTATAAGCTGAGCAATACTTGGAGTTAAAGAGTAAAAGCTATGCCATGATTTCTGTGTTTATTGTAGCAAGGAGATGGTGTTTTCTGAAACAGTTTGTTGACTAAACAGGCAAAAAAGTGTTTTTCAGTTTATTATTTCTTCTTGTTGATTTGGATTTTTTAAAAAAACTTTTAGGCGAATGTCACTTCCTAAGCAGAATTCATATCCATAGACATGTTAAAAAAAAAGTGATAGCTCACTTTAGGAAAATAGCAAATATAAACTAAGCATTGCCATTTGGCAAGAGACTTCTTAAAGTCTGCAACATTTGAAAATTCAAGGAAGCCCTGAGTTATGGGTTCAGAGAGTTGATGTCTCCTGTTTCAGGTTTAGCAGATAGTGGACTTGTGCAGAAGCACCAATGAATAAGGATAAACTGCTAAGAAAAAGTTGAGAGTCAACACAAATGTCGTGTGACACTGGTTGGCACTCTAGTGATTGGGGAACGCATTTGAAGTTCTGTGACTGCCTGACTATGTGGAAAGAGGGGTAGCAAAATATTTACCCTCTGTGACCATTGTTCTGGAAACATTACTGCTGGCGTCCACCCCACAATCACTACTCTTGCCATTCCTACAAATACTTATTGGCTTGTTCTTAAAGTTCCCAGGAAGGAATTGGCAAATGAGAAGTTTTTTTGGAAAGATCAGAAAAAATGAAATAATTCCCTGTAGAATGATATATTACTTTGGGGAAGCCTTAATCATGATTTTCTTTCTGTGTCTGTATTTTACTTCCTTTCATTCCTCCTGCTCCATGTTATGACGATGTTCTTCTACTATAATTAGTGAGAGACATCAAAAGAGAACGCAAGGAGTCCAGTTGTATTAAGCAATTGAACATCTCCCATCTCTGCTTCTATCTTCTTACTTTACATACTGTTGTTACTAACAATTAGTTTTTTTGAGAACTGAAATCTTGGTTGATTAGATTTCTAAAGTCTTACTTAGAGAAAAAGAATGGTAGCAATATCTTATCTTAAAGGAAACAAACCAATGGTAATAACGACCACCACCAACCCTGCTTTAGAATTGTTTTCTCCTCATCTTCCATCGGAAGAAAGTATGTTTCCAAACAGGATGTAATTCTTTGCTCTCTGCCTGATTTACCTCTGTCGGGGTCGGTATTAATATGATGAAAATAAGATGCAGATTAAAAATTGAAAAGGATATTGGATTTTAAAACTTGAACATATAATGTAAATACATGTAGTTATTATCTTTATCCATACCCACCCATCCCATTACAATCATATTCTCTTCTGGTCATATGGAATGTATCTGTGACCTACTGGCAGTGAACCATTGTAACATGGAAGAGCCAAAATGCACGACAAGGACCCACATCTTAATACAACGTAATGCATTCATATTTGTTATAATATGCAAATACTTAATATCCAGCATCATGTATCAGAAACACCATGTTGAATTTCTTCTTTTTCCCTCTCTCTTTCCTATATGTGTAATGTGTATGTACATACTTAAGATGATGCGTGTACACAGTGTGTATATGCGCATACACATTTGTGTTGGCTTATTTTATAACCGTTGAGTCTTATTTATTTTCTATGTGGCATTAAAAAATTTACTCCTAGTTTTTTCTTCCTTCGTGATAAGAATGGATGTATAGAAATATGGGATTCAGACTCAAGTTGACCAAGAAGTTGAGAGGAACAGAAATCACATACTTTAAATTTGCAGACACCTGGAATCCATTGGGTTCTTGGAGTTTTGGAGTTGTAATTTGGAAGCAAAAAAAGCTAAGGACTACCAGAAGCTGACCGGTGGGCATTGTGAGTGAGAATGGCCTGAGGTGGCGCTAGATAGTCTGGGGCGTGTGTGTTGAGGGGGCGGTGAGGGGCAGGTTTGAAGCAGGCGAGGGGGTCTCCGGAGACAGGCCTGCCTCTGTTAGGTTGGTGGCTAGGGGGGAAATAATACGGGGGGTGGGGAGCATGCCATCAGCTTGGGCGGAAGCTGGTAAAAGCAGAACACTGGTATGTTCTGCCCCAGCACCGTGTTTTAAAAGCATACCGAAAACACACACAGTGCTTGGTCCTCTAGAATGCTCTTCGGAGGTGTTCTCCTGTAATGCGTGTCATTGGGAGGCCTGGACGGATTTGGGACAGCTAGGAGTGGTATCTGGCCTGAGGAGCTTGCTCTTAAAAGCCATTAAGAAAAATTCTAAGAAGGGTCCAATATTTGTCATATTAAAAAAAAAAAGATCCATTGGCTTTCTAAAAGATGCAAGAGAAAATAGCATGGGAGGAAAGAATGACGGGAAACTTTTGTTGCAAAGTGGTGTGTGTTTACATTCATGCGTATCATGGGTTGGGATATTTAGGTAGTATCAGTTTTTACATATTGTATGGGTTTCAAATATTCACATTTGTATTTTGAAAAAGGATTATTTTTAAAATGTTAGCATAGATTGGTATCTTTGTTAGGAAAAGAGGAAAGTTATTTTCTTAAGTAAAATTGCTGGTTTTAGAGTGTCTGCTTTTAGTTTTTCTTGGGCATGTTTGAGGGGTCTGATAGCATTAATGGGCTTTACCCCACATGGAGCTTTGAGCTTATTGTAGCACTGCACACTGATCCCAGGTCAGTGTGATGCGTGAAATCAATTTATTTGAATCTCTTTGCCTCTATAGGAATTTGGCAGCATGCCAGTTGTTTTCGTTTAATGTTCTTTGTGTTGAACACAGACAAGCAGGCATGCTTTTGTATTCTTCTCTCTTTTGGTCTCTGTCTCTTTCAGCCTATATTTTACTCTATGGATTTTGAGATGAAGGAAGAATATATTATTTGTATAATTCTAATCATTGCTTAATATGCGTAACATATATAAATGTATCACTTTCTTATTTTTTAAAGGATATTTTTTATATTCCTGAGTTTTAATGGTGACTTTGCACACAAGGCATATTTTAAAGTTTTGTTTAAATAAGATTTTTGATGAAATGTAATAAACCAGATCATAGGTGTTAGTTGATTACATTAATGACCATTATCAAAATGTAAAAATAACTGTTAATTATGCACCACAACAAATATTTAATGTGTAAACTGGACTATCAAAATTATTTATTTCTTGGGAAGCTTTGTGAATTTGAAGATTCATACTTTAATCAAGCACATGGTAAAATTATTATTTGGGTATTATTTTCTTTGATTAGCTCATCTTGATTAAGACACCAGTGTTTTATATAGATTTGTTATATATGAATATTTACGATGTTCCTGCCATTGAGGTAGTTTTTTCACTTTATAAAATTTGGAGGATTATGGCCAGGAATAGAACAGAGATTTTTATTACAAATAAATTCAGACCTTTCTTATGGATGTTTTTGTAAGCAGGATTTGTTTCTGGGTCAGCTGTAGGAAGAGGTGGAGAAGGAAATGAGAGAGAGTGAGAGGAGAATGTTCTGTTGATGCTCGGGGCAGTTCTTGCGGAAGTTGATATGCAGAACCATGGAGCCGCAGCTTTGGGGTCAGGCTCATACCCAGCAGCACTGCTTCCTTGTTTAATTACCTGAAGAGCAAAACAGTCAGGCTGGGATTGTGTGAAAACCCAGTATCTCTTGCAGCCGCCTGGCGCTCTGACATCCTGCAAGGCCAGCCCTGTCTGTCCGCCAGCGTCAGGCTGGCTCAAGCCCTGGGTTCCTTTCTTTCAGAAGGCATTGTGTGGAAGAGGGTTTGGTCAGGAATTTGAGGTTCCTGCCAATGCTGCGTCCCCTGCTCTCTCCTGGACTGCACTGACAGATATGCTTGATTTTTTTCAAAAAAGGATTTAAAAATTTGGCTCTTTCGTTATACACTTCTGGCCTTGCTATGAAACAATCTCTTGTAACAGCAACAGACATTAACCAGTGGAGGACTGGCCTTAATTTGTTGGGTTCTTAATTTCATAGTTCCTGTTATGTGGTGTCCTATGTGTGCTGCTCTTTTTCAGTCAGACTCACTGGTAGTTCAATATGGAACTAGTAGTTCAGAGATTGTTTTTTATGAGGCAGTTTTGGAATCTTAATCTATCCATGAAAATAGCACTGTCCATTGTTAAAGGTGATAGAACTTTTAAGGTTGGATTTTTTTTTCCCTTTTCCTTGGAATTTGAATACAGTCTTTTACATTTGCTGTGGGAAGGGCCATATACCCTTTGATGAAACTGGGGGTGGTGATAAATAATATTTGGACAGCAGTGTGTGGTCAGTTTGATGGTAACATGGGATAAATATTCTGAGAAATGCTTGGAGATGGAGCCATTCGTGAGATCGCCTGAATATAACAAGATGTTATCTTACCAAGAGGAAATCCAGCAGGTTCTTTATCCACACTGTGGGCTGATGAAATGTCTTTGCTCTTGGTGGGGGGAACAAAGGTGGTGGTGGTGGTGATTCCTGCAAAGGGAGGGGAATGTGTGACTACATGTGCATTGACTTGGTTTTTCCAACTACTTCATTAGGATTCTGTCATGCAGACTGAAGAGCATTTACCCTTTAGATGCACATATGTGCCTTCTATTAATGGTAATAGGAGTTATGGGCATGTAAAGAGAGAGTATATACCTTTGCCTGGTGCACAAGCATGGCTCCAGGGAATTGATTCTGTCCTTTGCAAAGAATAAAGAGATTGGGCATTGCAGGAAAGAATTTGGTAGGAATTATTCTAAAAACTTCTTTTTCACATTATATTATGGAAGTAATGTTGATATTTTATATATTTGTATACCACTCCAGTAAAAAGCATATAATCATTTAAATAATTGGATTAGCCTGGTGTGTGCCTTGTGATGGAGTTGGCATCATCATGATCTATTATGCACAAGTGTAAGTAGCTCTGCCATAAGTGTTATGCGTATCCTCAGGCATGTGCATGTTTATTTATGTATCAGCCTGCTGCATTTCTTTCAGAGCATTTCTCTTTTCAACATCAGTATAAATATGAAAAAGGAAAACATATAAATATATTTTAAGCCACAGTCAACATTCCTAACTAGTGTTCTCCTCCACTGAGAGACTCTCAGTACCCTCCTTTCATGCTCCAACTTTTGGTAGTTCTGTCCAACTGGAGCTTTCTTAAATGCAGGTAACATTAGCACCATTTGTAGCATTAAGCTTTGGTAGCAGAGAGTGTATAACGTAGGAAAAACTTGGAAGACTTTGAAAAGTGAATGGGGAGAGTTGTGGCTTGCAGGTGACATCAGGAATTAAAGAACAGAATGTGAACAAGAGAAAATTGGTTTGGTGCCTTGCGCTGAGTGTGCTCAGTAAGTGTGGGGTGAAATGCAAGAAAAAAAATCCGTGGGAGAAGAGAAGGGGAGGGAGTGAATTACTCTAGAAAAGAGAGGGGAAAACATCATATTAGTAACTGTGGACTTGTGTCAGTTTACCAACAGGAATGAAAAAGACATTTTGATACAACAAGTAAAAGAGGCATAGTATCCCAAAATTTTAATAAGATTTTGGTATGTGAAATTAAGAATAATTTTAATAAGTTGAAGTAAGAATTGAAATTTCTATACAGGTTAAAAGAATCGAGCCGAGATTTATAGGCTTTAACCACTCTTTAGTGTATTACAGAATATACAGCATTAAATTCTGTTTTGCCTGGTGAGACCCTGTAGGGTCATTGAAAAACATTAATTTAAAAATTTACATTGGTATAGAGGTAAATATGCTATGCTGGATGTTATTTGAACAAATAAAGCAGTTTGGGAATGAAAATTTATGATAGAATTCATTATAGCTAAAAGTCATTTTTGAGTAAATTTGAATTGTTTATAAATGTGGCAAATTAGTATGTGTGCATAGATTTTGATAATTTGCAATGTGGAGAGATAGAAGTGGAGACTTTGTTGAAGATAAAAGTTCTGTGAAAGAAGATGATGAAAAAAATGCTGGGATTTTTTTTTTATTGCTGTGTATTTGCTCCACCTGGTGGATTTTGTTGAAAGTGTTTTAATCCTTGTTAATGAAAAGAATACCCTTTAGACAATTTTTCTAAACTCTGGGAAGATGAATCTTTTGTTTTATTTTTGTTGCTGTATAAAATAGCTTAATTTCTATCTAGGTCAAAACATTTATATGGTTTGTTCAGTTCTTTCATTGCACCTAAAGTAATATTTATTGTTTTCTTGTTTCAAAATGTAATACATGCTCATTTTAGAAGATTTGGAAAATACTGAAAAATAAAAAAAGAGAATAAACATCATGTATAATTTTGCCACCCAGAACCATTGCATATTTTAAAAAATAGATGTTAACAGAAGAGAACTAGTTTACATTTGAATTTATTTAAATATGCTAAAGTATGATGATGATTATTATTTTTGGACAAATGCTGTTCTTAGAACTCCCAGGTTCCAAAAAAAAAAAAAAAAGTTTAGCAAGAATTGCTTTTATTAAGCTACATGTCTACAGAAGGCAAAGGTAGTAGAGATTAAAGGTACCTCATACATTCATAGAGTTTTTCATAGGGCTGGTAAGATCTGTTGTTTGCTGGGCTTACACAGATTGCTTTCTCTGGAAATCTTAAGGATTCAGTTGTGCTTTGATCATCTTATTGTTTTCCTTAGGTTATTCTTTTTTTCTCCTTTAGTCTCTAACAGCTCTGTAACAGAAGGTGAAGTTTTGAAAACAGTGTCTCCATATTCAAGGGATTTGGAGACCTTTTTATTGTCTTTAAAATTGTCATTCATAGTCCTCATTAGCATTTATTGTTGCAAGCGTACAAGCAGAAAATGTGAAATTGGTATGTCATGAATAGCCCCACAGAGCTCTCAAGCCCTCCGATTTTGCCTGCAGTGTGGTGTGGGCTGGGCTTTGAGGGAAAGCTGTCCAGATGGCTGCCTGCACAGAGCAGAGCTGCAGGTTTTTGTCTCTGGTGCTGAGAGGAAGGAAAGTTCATTGGAGCATACGCCATCACCCTTGCGTTTTAACAAAACTAACTGGCCATTAGTCAAGATGGGGAGGTGGTGACATTGAAACAAAGGTTTTCCATATAGTGTTACAGTCCTTCTCAAATGAATAAGAGATGGGTGGTTAGGGTGTCTTCTGTATTATCTGAGTGATTGCTGTAGTCATACAAAATATGAGGAAACTATAAATGGTAACTTATTTGCAGATGTACATTGCAAGTGTATAATTTTTAAGATATATTATTTTTATGGGAAAATGCTTTTTGAAAAGACAAAAGTTACTTTAGCTAGTGTTCAGCCTTGTGGATTAATAAGACAGTGTTTTTACTTTAAAATAATTTAACCTTTTGTTAGTGCCTATGGAGGAATCTACATTTAACCGTATTAGTAGGTTTAAAGTTTGTGTTTAACATTCAGCCAATGCAATGTTAAAGCTTTTATAGCATTTCTGATTTTCTTTTAATATTAGGTATTGAAAATCAAAAGTTGGTGGAAAAGAAACACAGTATATTGTGATATTTTTAAAGGCATTGACATTGTCAGAAACAATTCATAATAATTACAAATGTATCTCTCAGTTTTGTTACTAAAGAAATGAAGGATAATTATAAATATAGATTTTATTTTTCAGCAAGTGATATTTTATCTTAAACAGACTTCATTTTGCACAAATACACATACATGCACTCTCCATACTTAAATATACTAATACATATCTTTTTATTCATATGTAGAGAACATTATACTTCAGAGTTAATCAAATATATTGCTTTAAAAACTGTTGGAATGGTATAACCAGCATTTTATTCTGTAGACATTGAAGATGGAAAAAAGAATATCATAGAGACTGGCTTACCAGTTTAGGAAGTCATTATTTAAAATATTTTAAGATTGGAATCTTCAAATTGCAGTTGTGAAGCCCATGATTAACTTACTTTAACTGATGGAGATGCAAAAATCAAAGCGACCTGAGTCCACGAGTTTGACATAAGTCATAGGTGAAGGCTAGGGGTTGTGACTGCTGGCTCTCAGCCTGCCGCTTGCCCTGGTAGATTAGGATTTCTCCACAGACGCTAGCGCATGTTCTCCATGGGCCACTGTGTTGTATGGTGCTTTGTCCATCTAGTTGCAAGTGAAGCTCTTCTGCCTCTGTAATGTCTGAATAATCACCTATTAAGATGAGCTTCCTCTATCCAGCATGCTTTCTTTTACGTGATTCCATCTTATTGCTAGCACTTAGGCCCTCTCGGACAGCCCTAAATAACCCTTTGACCCTATGATGTTTATACACCCTTCAAATTCTTAAGATGGCAATCATGTCTCCTGTTCTTTTGTCTTGTAAGCAGAGTTCTTGTGAGCTTTTCTGTGAACCAGCTGAAAGTTGGGGAGGTGAAAATGCTTGCCAATCATTGCCCCCAGAGGAAATATTTTAGGGAAATAGCATGAATGTCTAATTGTTTACAACAGCCATTTATATAAGGAGTTAAAATGACAGATAACTTCTTACCTTGGTGGAATACTTCAATGAACTTTTTAAGCTTTGCTTTTTCTTCTCTATCCCATTCATTTCTTTGTGGTTGGCCTTGTCTTACGTTGTAGCCTAACTAAAACATAAACCATTTGTTTTTCTTGCAGACAAAGTATAATTGGATTTATCTTTGTCAGGAGACAATCTATTATGGCCTTTATTTAATACAGTTTCAGATGTCTTTCAGTACAAATTAATGTACATTTTTATTAGGTGTTGTATCTATTTAATTGACTGTCAAAGTGATGAGAAGTTAGGAAATCATCCAAAAGAGAGGTCCATCCCCCTTAGCCCAACAGCTCACACATTAGGTAGGTTTGCCCTGTCAGTGGGATGCCTTTAGAAAACACTAATAGCTTCCAGCTGGGTGGAAAATCAAAACCTTTGGGGTCTGACAAAACTAGCAGATTTGAATTTGAAAGCAGAGCTAATGCCTCCATTTTATTTTTTACCACTCGCCCATAAAACATTATTTTCCAATATGTCAGCCTCATTTGGTGGCCAGTGGTCTGAAATTGAAAGTAGAACAAGCAAGCGGAGAAATCTGGACATTAGTGAGTCCGCCCTTTCAAGCTGGTGTGCCACTTTGTGGAAGGGTCTCCCCTAAGAGCAGGGGGGTCTTAATGACCATTCATCAATGCTCCTTGGCTGATCATTGAGTGCCTTCTCATTCAGTTTATCAAGTCTTGCACATAAAAAGTCAGAATAAGCCTTATTCAGCTTTGTTAAAGCCAACTAGGAGTAAAATGCTCCATTTGAACCCATTTTGCCCTTGTTTTTTCACTTTGTTAATGCAGCCCTGCTTAAATGAGTGCCTTTATTGGGTCGGTTAGAATATCTGAAACTATTAATTCTCTTGTATTGAATAGCTGGTGGCAGGCCAGAGCAGATGGGGTAGGAAAGTATTTGGTTGGGTGTATTGCTTTCAATTAGGATCAATGAGGTTTCAGCTCCTTTGAATTAACTCACTTAATACCCACTGTGTGAAGTCAAAATGTATCACAACAGCCTGCTAGAAGCAGAGGGGAAAGTTGAGAAGACCTGTGGAAAAGCTTTAACTCAAATTCTCCCTCCACATGTGTAGAGAGTGCTCATTAACTGCAGACGATGTCAGTAGACTGCTAGTACCCATTGGTAAGTCAGGTTTGAACAAAAGAAAAATTTGTACTTCAGGACTTTTGTTTTGGAAATAAATGAAAAAGACCTTGGAGTAATACAATACAATACCGTAATGCCTTTCTAACGAATGATCTAAAGTTATTGTCAAAAATCAATCTGTGTATTTACCTTTTAGGAGCCCAGCATTTTGTTGACTGAATTTGCTGATTTGGAAAGTGCTGATTGAGATGACTCTTTAAAAAATTGCCTTAAAAATGGTCTGTGTTCTTAATTAAAAGACATGCATTAACTGACATGGCTCTCCTGAGGAAGTACTTAATTGGTCAGTAATGTATTCTTTGTTATTATTTTGGACATGTTTTAATTTCATAAAATATGTTTCCTAATGGGTGATGCAGGACAGTGTTTTGTGCTGGAGAAAACTTTTGCAATACATATTCTCCCCCCCCCCACATAAATGCATTCATCATGGTATTGATTATCTGTTTTTATTATACAGTTTGGATGTTAGAGATCTTGGCTCCTTCTACTCTTCCTTTTTTTTTTTTTTTTTTATTAAAGGAAAGTTATTTCTGTCTAAGTAACTGTGTAGAACTACGTATCCAGGTCTCCTTGTTAGGGGAGAACTGCCAAATAGGGATGCTGCTTCTCTTGCCTCCATGGATTAAAGAATAAGAGGAGGAAACTGGTTCGTTGAGAAAATGCTGAACTAGTCTCAGATGCGCATACATTCATTCAGTTAGGCCTTTCGCAATCAGACTTCTAGGTGAGAATCTCCAGGGATCCAGGTTTTGTTGACGTGGATCAATTTAAAGTGGCAATTACTGTAGTCAGATAACAGCTTAAAAAGCCTTTTTACACATAGAAAAGATACATAATCACACAGCATATGGAAGTTCAATTTTCTGAGCTGTGGTTTAGGGACTTGCAGTGTACCGATATTAAGACCCAGTTTTAAAACCGGATATCATCCAGTTTTCTTAAAGTCTATTGCATTTTCGTCACATGATTTTGTATTTTAGAAGTGATTCACCGTGCGTATTGATGAAAGGTTGGGTTACCTGCTGTGAAAATGTTTTCTTTCTAACATAAGTATAGTATTAAAAAAAAGAGAAAACAGTGGCATGTAGCATTAAGTGGCTTTTTAAAGATATTCCCTTTAAAAATGAAAATCTACTGATTTGGGAGGCTGGATTCCATAAAGGCCCTTATAGCAGGACTTAATTGATTTCCACACTCATGCCTGCTATAAAGCTTTCTGTCATAAGAATGTTTGAACTTGGTGCTTAACTGTACTGAAATCCATTACACAGAACCTCATTACAAGTGACATCTAACTAAGATGAACAAAAAGATCGGCCTCATAAATAGAGTGCAGTATACTATTAGTGACAGAACAGAGTAATCATTATGAATTGTAGTCTTTTTGCAAGTTGTCTCTGACAGTGATGGATTTTGAGGGGTTCACTGGATGAAGCAGCACTTCTTGGGTACAATATTTAGGGGCTATAGAAGTTCTTATTGATTGACACTGTTTACCAAAGGCAATATATTTTTAGTTCCGTGTGTGGGCGTGCTTTGAAACAGGTTGTGTGCACTCTTGGGGAGAGGTGTAGGACGCGTGTGAGTAGGTAGAAGTCAGAGTCATTGCCTCTGTTTTCAGATGGGTTTTTAGAATTTTTTGGAGGCAGTAAATAGGGGGGAAATCAATCTGACAAGGGCTAAAAGCATATGGAAGGAGTAGACTAAGCAAAGGACATTGTGACGATTGTGAAGGAATAGCAAGAGTTAACAGGGATACTCCTGTCTGTCGTGGTCATTGAGCTTGCAGGCTGGTCAGAGGATCCTGAGTGGAATTGTTTCTGTGTTTCTAGTGGATTGTACGTACATTGGAAGGGCAAGGCCTGAGGAATCTATCTCATCGTGTGCCCTGTTGTTAAAACACGCATACACAGACTTAGGAAAAATTTGCACGTGCAAAACTGAGGAAGAGTTTTAGAAGAGAACAGTGTTTCCCTTCTGCCTGGTGGTGTTGTGTGTTTAGGAAAGGTGCGCAAGGCAGGCAGGAGTATGTTTCTCCTATGAGGCAAGGATGTTTTACAAAGGACTAAAGAGGGACTGCTGAGAAGAAAATAGCCAGCTTTAGATAAAGCACTATAACAAAGGCTCCTAGTTTTATATATCATGGTGTCCATTAAAGCTTAATAGGGAAGAGTCCATTGAACCTGGCTGGGTATGTGTTATTCATGGGAAGGATAAACATTTAAGGGTGTGCAAAAAATCAGAAATCAGGAGGACATGATTGTTCAGCTTTTGAAAAGGCTTTACAATGAAGATTTTGTTTTTATCTCCCGTGGATCTCTATGCAAGGTAGAGGAAAGTAAGCTGAAAATGTTTGGAGCATATCAAGGCGGGGATCCCAGGGGGTTAAAAGCACTCTAGTAAAATAAAAGTGGTGTGCTTCTGCTTCTTAAAAGTGTTCTATTTTACACATACTACTGAGAAGCTGACAAAGGAATGATTCTGATACTTTGTTCAGGATGATAAACTGGCACAATATACCAAGTCTTCAAAAAATGTTTTTTGATTGTTTGGGATTTCCAGTTGAATAAATAAGCTTTGAGGTTTGTGCCTATGTTTGTTTGTTTTTAATATAGTTCCCAATTATGGCTGTTGAAATGAGAACATGAAGGGAAGTCTTTCATAGTGAGCAGTGGTAGGGGGCCAGGTCTACATTTGTATCTTTTGGCAAAATAAGGGTTAACTTTTAATGGGTTGGGGGTGGTGGTGAATGAATTATTCGGCATTTAGCTTATCATTCTGCATTTCACTTTCTGCGTTTTGGTGGTCTGGAACTTGCCGGAGAGGAGGAGAGTGGATAAGGGGAGGTAGGGGTTGTGATACTTTGCACACACATCCCTGTCATTGTTCTGCCTGAAGAGACAGGGCTGGGTTCAAGGCCACATGTGCTCCTGTCATCCTCCACATTTCTGCTCCAAGTGCAATCCGGAGTGTCAGCTCTCCATCTGTCTCTGCCTGGCAGGCGCACGCGCCCAGCACCCTGCCTCCGGCGATGCCGCCCCAGCCCCTCTGATGGCCCTCTTCTCTGCTGCCACTCATTCCAGAACAGGAGGCATGAGTCCGGAACGCGCTTGTTTTTAGGAGACAGCCACTTTTGTGGTATGCTGGATTCAAGGATGCCTGGTGAGTTAGCCCTGTTCCGCCTTCTCTCTGATTTTGCGATGAAGAAAGCTTATTTTCTATTATGCACCGAAAATACCTTCTGCCCCACAGTGTGCTGCATTTGAAGTGGGCAGGAAGAAGCTGGGGGTGACAGAAGTGTGATTGGGAGGTGGCATAAAGAGAACCATTAAGATCTGGATACAGGGGTACAGGGTGTGGAGCCCTTGCTTTTAAAATTTGGGAAGTGTGTTTGAAAGGCTGAGGGGAAGTACAGCCACGGATGTTTGCTGGAGCAATTTATTTGAGGGGTTTTAGTTCAAGTAAGAAGTGTTGTTTTGTTCTGGATTTTGTTATCTGTACCTCGTATCCTGGAAATTTCATCTGTGGAGACAGTTTTCCAATTATGGCAGAATTCTGGGATGAGGTCTCTTTAAAAAGCTGTTTATGTCAGAGAAAGTGAAGGAAGCTTTGGAACTACAAGGAATTTCAGTCTTGCCCTAAATCACAGTCCTTAGATGTCATCAGGCAAATAATTGAAATCAGTTAATTAAAATAAAAAAGTCTGCTGAATTAGTGAAGCTGTTGTGGTCCTGGAAATTTAGTGTATGTCAATTTCCTCTGAAAAATATTATCTTTGGAGCCTAGAGTGTTTCTGTGATCGTTGCCAGTGAAGGCTCTGCTTGTGGAGAAGCCTGGCCGGGAAAAGGGTTGTTTCTCAAGAACTGTCTAAATTGCCCTGTGTCTAATTTGGAGCAGCCTATCTTCAGATAAAAAAGACAGGGCAGATAGAGATCCTCCAGCTGGCTGATTTGTGTGGATTATTTGGGTAGGACAGGCAGAAGAGGCTGTGCTTGGTCACAGAGTTTGTACACCTCACAGATGGTGTTTTGAAACATTATCTGCCAGTTTTCTGCAACCACAGTTGTGTATAGGTATTGCCAGTTGTTTGAAGAATGTTTTTGCCTTCAGGATGTGTCTTGTAGTCCATCCTCATCATTATTGATATATGTGCAGAAAGGATGCATTTGTGACAGAATTGCACTTTTTCATTAGTAGACTAGGAATGTTTGTAGCTGAAATATGGGGAAAATCAATTTACAAAAAGACAATGACTGAGGTCTGTGAAAGGTCATTTTAACTCTTTAAGCTTTCATCTTGATTTATATGCACCATGCAACTAAAGATGTAATGTGTACTGAGTATATAATACAGAATCGGCATCAAAGTGCTTGTGTTTTTTTTATTTTACCAGAATATTGCAGCACTGCTTCATCTGATTTTTATGTCATAATTGAAATCTTCTTTGTTTTTATGCTCTTAGTAAACGTGTGAAATGATCCGATTTGTTAGCATTTTGAAGAGTCTATATGTTATTTTGATAAAACAAAAACCCCACAATAAACCAAAGCTGTTTGTGAATCGTAATAGGCGAAAGAGATCATGTAGGACTGTTGCTACTTCTAACTAATTACATGATTTTAAAGTAAGCTTCAAAGCATCCTTATTTAAAAAACATTGAACTGTTTTTAGGGCTTTACAGTCATTGATAAGTTTCTTTTAGTGTTAAGTCCTTAATATATCTGACTGGCTCTGTAGCAGCAGCCTGAAGTGTGGGCACTGTTTCTCCCTCACTCTTCCCCCCCGCTCCCCGATCAACTGTGTTAGAAAACCTTGTACTTGGATGCAGAGAATATATTAACAGCTGTGACTATGAGCATGTGCCAGAATGGTGATACTTGAGCAGATTTGACACTTGGCTATTTTTGACACCCATCTGTACTTTTTAAACTCTACGATTGGGTGGACTACCTTTTAATATGTTTTTAGCATATTTTAGTCCATACATATATATATATATAATATGTATTTAAATCAGTGGACAATTTTAGCCATCTTGGGCAAGTTTTGTATTTTTAAATAAGACGTGTAGAAGGTCAAAAGATTGTGCTTTGTGTAATTTGATATTGTCACTTTAAAAAAATTTGACTGCTTATTTATATATCAACATATATATTTTTGGGGGGTAGTTCAAGTGTCAGAACAGGTTTCTGGTTGTCTCAGACTTTACGTAACAATTCTCAGATCTAGGGCCTTTTTCATAAAATTGGGATCCCTGGAAACAGATGTGTACAAACTGAACTTATTTAGACAGACTACTCTTTGGGGGTAGGTAGATAAAAAAGTCTTAGTTTAGGAGTTTCTAGAACTATTTTGGTTGAAAAAACAAAACATGCTTTTTTAGCTGTTGATAGCATACTGCTACAAAATGAACTATGAAAAGTCAAAAGGGGCCATGCATGCTTTAAAGAAATAGATTAAACTATTTTAAAATTACTTAACTCACTATAAGGAAATATCATTTTACCGCCTGTCACTTTTGTAACAACTAGATCCTTGTGTTTAAGAAAAGGAAAATGTTTTCTTATGAGAAGGCTGGGAAACCTTGGGCATTATATTGTTTTAGAAGGAGATGATTCTAACCTTTCTGAAACACTTATATTTTTATCAGTCTTTGTATAACATTATCAAAGAACATATGTTGACCTACAAAATGCTTTCAGGACTGTTTCCTTAAAAGGACAATAAGTGAGCCCAGTCCCTGTAGCCCAGAAATAGTGCTGTTCTTTGAGAAGATGGCTAGTATTAGGTCAGACCACCCTTTCTCAATGGTCCTGCTTTCCAGATGTGCCTGGAACATTTTTTTTTAAGTTCAAGTTTCCAAAAGAGAGAAGGAAAAAAAACGTTTGTTTTTAAAATCTGGTTTTACTTAAGACATCTCCATCCTGGAGTGCATTTCATAAATTGCCCACATATTTTTCTTAGCAGAGAACTTAACTGGCTGTAATTTTTAACACATGGCCACATCATGTGATATTTTCAAAACACTTACACATAGCTTTAAGAAGGTCCCTGCAGAAATGATCCATCCTCTCACAGCCGGCCCATTTTTTAACAGCATATCTGCATTTTCCATTTAGTAGAGCTATATATTATTAGCTTACATTTTTGGGTAGTAAAACAGTGCATTGCTGATTGTAAAACATGGACTTTATTATCTGCTGAAAATTGATTTGGCATTTATAGCCACTGTGTACTAGACTATTTTTCTGTTTTTAACATCAGTGCTTGCAAGCGATGATTTGTATAAAAAACAGAAATGAAATTGCTATGGACAGACAACCGTTAGTGTCCCTAGTAACTGAACATTAGAATAATGCACCTGGTTATTTTTTTTTTAATAGATCTAAATGCTATTTCTGTTAATATTTCTGAGTACTTGGCCTTTTAGTTCTATATATTTAAAATGATACTTGAAACCTTTACGGGGCATCTTTCTGTGCAGTTAATGGCCTATTGAAAAAGATAAGTGTTTAATCTTTTTTTTTTTGAGGGTGGTGGTGGTTATGATTTCTGAAGGCTTCATAAGACAATTACTTGTTTTATTTCTTACACATTTGCTTAGTGGGCATTATATAGCCTAGAAGTGTTCAGTAACCATCTCTCATCACTTCACTGACGATTGATGTTCGCAAAGAAGATGCTGTAATTATAATATTCTGAGCAGCCTTCTGAATCATCAGAGGAACAAATATGTTTTAGAGTAGGAAGTTTCATCCTGTAAACACCTTTAGTTTACAGATGTTGAAACTGAGGTTCATAGAGATTAAACGATTCATTCAGGTGACTTGTTAAAGTAAGATCTTCCCAGTCCACTGTCTTTCCCATGCTGCTTCTAAATCTCAAATATGCATTCAATCGTGTTACCATATCAGTGCCAGTCTTTGTTGTCTTGTGTTTTCGGTCCTGGATTGCTCTCATCATATGCTTTATCCCCTCCTGCGCCAGGACTGCAGAACCATGGGGGAGAAAATTCTATCATAGTAATCACTTGGCCTGTGGCAAAAATGTGCCCATTAAATTTATTTTATAATTGTTTGGGAATTAGGGGACCTAAATGTGGTTAATAACCAGAGTATTACACAGAACAAAAAATGCAAGGCTACGACCACTGGGAGGTTATTGTGCTAAGGAAATTCAGGTGAGTAGACATTTGTAGGTTGCTCAAAACATGTCAGGTACCTGATAACTGTGATCAGTGCCTCCACGCCCTCAAAAAGTTTAGAGTTCCAGTGTTCCAGGCAGAGAAGTAAACGGAACCTGGTTACAGGAGGGGACTTCCAAAGAAACCTAGAGGCAGGGTACCCACCTGGACTAGGAGTTGAGGACATGGGGGAAGGGTAGGCGATGGACCATTCTAATGTATATTAGAAATCCTTGCCTATCTCCTCCTCCTTGCTCCAAACTGGACCTCAGTTCATGTAACTTAACATTTTTTAGTTGTTTGTTCTTATACTAAGGGCAAGACATCCATTTTTATTTTATTAAATTTTAATTTCTGTGTATGACAGTGGGTGTAGTATTTCTTGAAAGCAATTTCTTTGTGTACAGTTGCAGTTCTTTGGTAGCTAATCGTATCTAGTGGAATAAGTCATTAACTGAAATGACTCATAACTTGAGAACAATAGGATTTCACACCTGACCAAGAAGCAGGTTTATCACGCTGGCTTTCTCAAACAGCTGTTTGCATTAATTAATATTAATGTAAATGTACTTTCTGAGAATGTCTAGCTTAATTATATTTTTCAACCCATAGAGCTCCAATCAAAGGAATCAGGAAATCCTCTTAATCTCAAAGGGAATATATAACTGCCATCTCTGAACAGAATAAATCTCTGATAGTATACTAAGAGGAGCCTTTTATTGAAAGCCTATATATGCTAGGCCCTGGGCTAGACACTGCATATACTTTTTAATTTTCACTACAGCTCTGCAAATTGTTTCTGTCTCCACCTGATCTATTTGAAACCTGAAGATCAGATAAATTAAGCAGTGTGCCCAAGGATACATAGATAAAGTTAAATGGTAGATGGGATTCCCTGGTCTGTCTGCTGACTTTGAATTCCTTTTTTTTTTTTCCTTTTCTTTTTGAGACAAAGTGGATGTGTTGAGGCTTGATGAAAAGATTTTTTGTAATAGAGGCTAGATAGATCATTTAAAGGGGAATGTTTGAATCTGAAGTATAGTAGCATAGAAAGTAGAGTTCTTTTTGCTGAAAAACAAAGGTGGAAAAGCATTAGCTTTAATCATCAAGAATGATCTTAGAGAAAACAGGTTAGGATGTTGGTATTTCTCTGTGTAGTACTACTCTTTGAAACAGTACAATGGGCATCTGGAGACTAATGTCATTATTTTGAAAAGCCTAATAGAAATCATAAATTTACTCCCTGGCAAAGCTGTACAGGTTAACTAAGATATCACTTTTCTTGGCTTTTGGAATGTGGTAATCCTAGCTTTTTTTGTTGTTGATCTGAAGTTCAGGTGGATGATTTTCTGTGTTTTGGATTAGTAGAAAATCGGAAAGCAAATGATATATTCAACACATTGGCAGATAAACTTGTTAAAAATTGTGTGGTTAAAAAAAATCAGGTCTCTTGGTGGTGAGACTGCAGGGTACCCATGGCTCTGCCCCAGGAGCTCCTAGGCGTGCCGGCAGAGTGTTTCCAGAAGATGAATATGCTCTAGGAAAGCAGATATCTTTTTCAACATCCACTGCATCCTGTAAAAAAAAAAAAAGAGTTGATTTTTAAAATTGTGGGATGCTTTTCCTAGGAGGTTTCATTCAGTTTTCCACATTTCCCAGTTAAAGGCTAAGTGATAAGTGTAGTCTGGCTCACTTTATTAGAGGGATTCTTTTAATTCTGTGTGGTTTATTAACATCATACGGAGTGCTTGATGCTCATGCAAGAAGATAATTTTGAAAGTACCTGTGAGAACATGGTACTGTGAAGTTTGGCTTTTAGAGCTATGTAATTAGGTGAAGTGCTTTTTAGGAAGAAGGGATATTAGAGGTGTCTTTATCATGTGTTTATGACTTTAACGAGAGTCCTAAAGAGTTTGACAAAATAAACCGAGCATTCTTAACAATCTGATGATTTTGATGGGGGATGCTAAATTATTTGGTGCTAACTTTGAGAAAGACAATTGCTGTGCTTCTGAGCATATCATCACTTTACATTTGAACTTTGCCTGATTTAACTTCACTGGCTTCCTCAGGACTTGTTTGCTTTAATGATTCACAGGTTATTGGGAGGAAAATACATAGTAAAATTTGAGGGTCCTGAGGTAACAATTTATGTATTCTTGCATTTAAAATGTTTAACCTATGTCCTGACCAGGCTGAGACTGGAAGGAAGAAAGGCGTTGAGTCCACACTTTCTATGTGAGTTGGGCATTGTTTATTTATTATGGTTGTATCTGAAGCTATATACTTATCAGTTATAGTAACATTTTATTTGAAAGGCCTGTTAACATTTATTTTCTTCTTCCTTTTTTCTCTATCATTAGTTACATTTGTATAACGTAGAGAAAAAAATATGTAAAAGGAATCAAAGATTTTTGTCCTTAGAAAACTTATTAAACTTTATATTCAATGTTTATTTTCTTCTAAATTTCCCAGAATATTCTAATGTGCATTCTAAAATGATAAACCACCTACATATTAGTGATAGAAATCAGGGCCTCTGATTTCTAGGACTAATAGAAATTAGTGATAAAAATTAATTATCGAGGCATTCTTTATATACCGGTGTTTGCTTGCTAACCATGAAATAGCTCCCCAAATTGGTAAATGTAATTGTGATTGGGCTTTCAAAATGTTTTGTATTTTGTACAATTTAGGAGTCTTTCCAAAGAATGCCATGGAACGGAAGAGTTACCTGTTGTTGATATTGTTTAACTTTTTGCTGCATAGAGGAATGTCGATTTGCTTTTTATCTTTATCTGTAGTTTGATCATATGTCCTGGGTATAAAACATTTGGCACCATGTCAGTGTGTAGCTAATCTTTTACCAAAACCTCTTGGAGAATTGAACCACTTTGTAGTGTTTTCCAGAGATTAGAAGATTATCTCTTTAAGCCACAAAGTTAGTCCTGTTTACTTGTTTAAAACTTTTGTACTTTCTAATCAATCATTTCGAATGGCTGTAGTTTTCATACATAACTATATTCTTGATCAGTTTGTGCTGAACATGTTTTATCTTTAGCTTTGTGACTTGGGTTTATATTACGGGAAATTAATATGTTGTGTTTTACGAGGCTATCTATCAGAAATACAGAGCATTGAGAATGTCTTTTCCTGAGTGTGAATCAACGTTCTTCCCCTTAGTGATGTTACCATGAACAATTTAAGCCTGGCACAGTGGCTCACGCCTGTAGTCCTAGCACTCTGGGAGGCACAGGTGGGAGGATTGCTTGAGCTCAGGAGTTTGACACCAGCCTGAGCAAGAGTGAGACCCCATCTCTAATAAAAAAAGGAAAAGAAAAAAAAAAAAAACCCTGAACAATTAATTTTACTGTCTGCTTCAGCTTTACTCCTTTTGTTTAAAAGTAGACCCAATTATTCTGCCTTGCTTACTTCACAGGACAGTGGTAATGATTTTAAGTGTGCTGTGTACCTCTATACAGGGGTTATTAAAGGCAGGCAGCTAAGCTCTCTGAACTTAAAAATAAGGAACAATGTTTGACTCCACATAAAACAGTTCTAGGCTGTTGTGCTTGGTGAGGTTTGTCTAGGTTAGCTGGGATTTCCCGAGTTTTGCCTATGCTCGATGGGATTTTCTGTCTCTCCTCAGTGTTAGATGCCCATCCCTTCTCTATTAACGTGCTCACCCTTTTACCCATTCCAGTGGTTTGCTAACTTGGAAACCAGATAACCAAACTTGGAATGGTAAGTCAAAGAAGGAAGTGCATGCTTAAGTGAGAGCCTGAAAAGCCCATCTTGTTTTTTGGAGATACTAATAAATGGCAGTTTTAATTTGTGGCATCCATTTAGGTCACTCAGAGGTTTTTCCCCCTCTTATTGATTTTCCTGTCTCTTGGTACATGATGTTGCTGGAGAGCTGAATTCTGCATAACCTTTTATTTCAGTTCTTTGTTATCCCAAGATACAGACTCATTTCTTCACTGTTTAAAATAGGCATTTTAAGCATCATCAACTCTCCTTGATAAAGCTGCCATTTACATTAAGATCTTGATTTCCTAGTTCTAATAATTTCATTCCAGGCTACCTGTGAGTCTGGCATATAGTAGGCAATCAACAAATGTTTGCTTAATGAATAAATGCGTGGATGAGAGGTAGACTGGGATTCATGGAGATTTCAAAGGAAGGAAATAATACACAATGCATGTTAATTAATGAGGGGAAAAAATTAAGAAGTGAATCTTCTAAACATTTTTGGAAAATGACATTTATGAATCAAGTATTTTCTTTCAGAGTTAAGGAAAAAGAACACATTTATTTTTAGGGCATGCACCTTTGTTGGTGGCTAGCTGCATATTAGTTAAAATTGCATTTACAATCTGATAATTTATGATGATCGTATTTACTAAAAGTATATGCAACATGTAACACTTAAAACTTTCAGGCATAATTACTGAAATTAGAAACAAGGTAAAGGGTTTTTGACAGTTCTGTGTGATATTTTGGGAAGTGAGTTCTCCTTCCACCTGAGCACTCTCATGTAGTTTGGCCATCTTTCATTCTTGTCCCCCAGTGGAGGGTGGGTGTAATGTTTCAGTCTTCCACCAAACATACTGAGTAAGATTTTAGCAAAAGACAAATGTTAATGAAGGATTTTTATCTTTTCATTTACATGGTGAATTCAGCCAACACTTTTTTCTATCAATAATCCTAGAAGAGTACAATTTGATAGGCTGGTAAAATATATCTTAAAGACTCTAGAGAGATTGCTCGGATAATTCATTCAGTGTATAAGATACATGTTTTCTTAAAAAACATGACTTCTTATTTTAGTGCTGCTTTCTTTAAATATTTTTGCCCTTTTTATTATAACATTTACATTGGATCCTTTGAAAGGAATAGGGTAAGACTTTTGAGTTTTGGAGAATATCATTGCATAGTATGCCTTGAAAGAATAATCTTGCTAATTTGGCAGGTATTTTGTAAGTATTTTCCTTAATTCATGCATTTAAGAAATTCTTAGAAGGTCAGGTTAGCTTATCCACTGGGAATCCTATAATATAAGAGTGCTGCTGATTTTCTGCACAGATTAAAGACTCTCACAGGGTCATTTGAACACTTTGAAAACATGGTACAGAATGGTATAGATAAGAAGTTCTCAAAGCGGGAGTCCAGTGGGCCAACAGCATCAGCCTTACCTGGAAACTTGTTGAAAACAGAAATTCTGTGTCCCAACCCAGTCCTATTGAATCAGAAACTCAGGGGGTGGACCCAGCAATCTGTGTTTGAACAAGCTCTCTCCTGGGATTCTCGAGCATATTCAAATTGGAGAACCACTTTTGTAAATTATAACCTTTTGCATCCCTATGTATTGTACAGAGAATACCCCTGTTTGGTCATAAAGAAGATAGTTTAGGTCCTAAATGAATGGAAGTCAATGTAATTTATTTATCTTAAAGGATGCATTTTAAAAAGTCATACTTGAAAAATTGCAAATAATGTATTTGTTCAGAGCCTTGGTTTCTGATGGCATATTCAGATGGCTGCACAGCTAAATTGAGTCAGATAGTCAAGAGAGGGCGCATTTCACCTCAAATTCTGATAATTACCTTTAAACAGAGTGTCTATTTCAATGCACTTAGGTACCTTTTAGTATACCCTTGTCTCAGAGTGAGGCCAACTTCTGATCATTCCTAAATTTTTGAGTTTAGCCAAACCTCTTTAGAGAATATTTAGGTAGACCTCAGTTTCACTGTAATATCAGATAGCCTGGAAGCTTTAGACAAACAAAAATGTCCTTTAATTTTTCTCCGTTCAACATAAATAAGCATTCAGTATAATTAAAAAATGTTTCATCGGTAGTGCCTCGAGAAAATTTATTTTTTTATGTCTCCTGTATCTTCTGTTCTCTTTTGTGCTTGGTAGGCCTTCAGTAAGCATAGTCTGACACGCTTTGTGGCCTTTGCCTCCTGTGATAAAATAGATTGAAATGATTCCTGGCACCATCTGGTGAAGAGGAGCAGCCCTGGAGGACTGTGCTTTGAGAGAAAGTGACTGAATGCGAAGAAATGTGGAAGTCTAGGGACAGAGGCAAAGGATTTTTTTTTTTTTTAAAGAGCATGAACATTAATACATCTTCTCGAGGTTTGATGGGACGTGTACTGCCTACTGCCCCATCTGGCGCTTGCGATAGCATGGCATATTAGCATGCCGCAAGTTCATAATGTATTCAGGGGGAGGCAGCGTCCCTTGCATACCAATTGAGGCATCTTCTCTTTCAGAACTGCTTTTGAATTTCAATGATGTTTATATCTTCCAAGCCATGTCTGAACTGAGCATTTCCGCTCTGAGGAATAACATGAGTGAGTGTGTGTGAGAATGTGCGTGTGTGTGTGCGCGCGCCTGCGTGCTCTCCATTAATTTATCTTCCTCTCTCCTCCTTTTTTTGATGAAATTATAAGTAGTTTTTAATATTAGGTTGGCATATGATTATAATTTTTTTTTTTTTAAACCACGTAATACTTTGTTCTTACTTCACCTATGGCACTTAACACGTTTTGGCTCATGGAATTATTTGTATAATTGTCCTCTTATAGATTGAACACTTTCGAGCGTCAGGCTGGTATCTGATTATGTTTGTGTCTCCGTGGCACCTAGAGTTCAGTCATCCATTTAACAAATATTTATTTATTGAGCTCACGCTGTCAGCCTGACACTGTTATAGATGCTGAGGAATCAATGGTGAGCAAGACTGGTGAGTCCCTCCTCAAACAATAAACAAAGAAACAGATAAATGAGCAAGATAATTTCAGATAGAGATGAGTACAATAAAAAAAAAAACAGGGTAGAGAGTGACTTGCTGGGTGAGTGGGGAGCTAATTTAGATTGCATTATCAAGGAAGGAATCTTTACTGAGGCGAGATTTTTGCTGAGACCTGAGTGAAGGGACGATTTAGTGGCAGAGCAATACCAAGTATAAAGCCTTCAGATTGGCATTTGCAAAGATCAGGGTAGCTAGAGCCGAGTTCAGGGCCCAGACTATTGCTAGGAGTTGGGGATTTATTTTAAGTGGGTTTGGAAGCCATCAGAGGGTTAAGATAGGAAGTGCCATGATCTAAATTGCCATTTAAAAGAATAACTTGAGCTGCTGTGTGTCTTGCACTTAGTAGGTGCAAACTAACTCTATTGACAAATGAGATGAGCCTTTAAATCCGTTGAGGCACCCTGTTGAATTGGAATCAGCATGGACTTTAGAGGCAGAGAAATGTCTGTTGGATTCTGGCCTTGCTATTTGCTTAATGTTTGATTTTGAGCAATTGTTTAACCTCTTTTAGCTTATGTCTTCTCATCTGTTGAAAGGGAAAAATTAATGCCTAAAGCTATGGTATTATTGTGAAAATTAAATGAGATAATTATCAAAAGACCCAGCACAATGCCCAGCTCTTAATAGATACCTGATCTATCATTGATATACTGACTGTAATAAAGCATTTGGGATAGTTTCAAGGAATATTTAAACAATTGGCAAATCCCTTTCTGGTACTGTTATCTTGTTCATAAAACACTGTTAAAATATTGCCATGATAATAGTGCTCAGCATCTGCAGTCTGTTTCTCTTCTCTTCTAGAGAATTATCTAAGCAAGAAAACGTAAGGAATTCTGTGGCAAAATCCACGCCCAGTGAAACAACCTGGGATATTTTTTTCCTGATTTTTCTTCTTACCCAACATGTATCTCAGTGAATTTGAAAATTTTATTATAATTAACACTCTATCATTTATTTTCTATGTAGTTCTTTTTTTCTGAATACATTTTTAACATTAAAGAAGCCAAAACTGTCTTATTAATTAGAGTGAAAATTGTGGTTATACTATGAAGAGTTTTAATTCATAAGACAGTAACTTTGTTTATTAGTTAGTTGCATAGTTGTTAGATACGAGCCTTTCAAAGATAATTTTTTAATGCACCTAAATGGAGAAAATAAGGAATTCTTTAGATTTTGTATGAGTTATGCACTTAATTGCAAGGAACAATCCTTCAAGTATTTTCTTAGTCTGTGAAGTAATGGTTAGAAGGATTGTGGGATTGGGGGTGGGGGCAAATGTTGCTGAGGGTTGAATATCTAAATAGAGTTCAACTTATTTTCTTGGGCATAATTGTATTGGCTATATAGGTTTGGTTGAGTTATGTATTTGCTTTTGGCTAGAGGTTCTCCCTTCCTCAGTCAATAGATTACTTCTTGTGTTTTCCTCCAAAACATTCAGGAAAACAAATAATTCTTAAGGAATGTGGAGGAGGAGGTAGTGTGGGTAATTCAGACAAGTTTATTCAGCACTTATGAGATTCTTGAAAGTTTTTTGATGTTCTACAGGACTATACAGAGCTGTTAACATCGATATGTTGTGCTATAGAAGTCATTTATTGCTGCTGTATTCTTGCTGGAATGTAAGAAAAAGAGAGGGGAATTAGAAGGGCCACAAGATGTTGGGAGGTGGGAATCACAGTTCAGAATAAAGCAGCTGGCTATATTGGGTCCAAAGATTCATTATTTTCCTTAGTTAAGTGCCAGTGGGATTCTTAATAGCATCTTTGAGAAGTGACAGGCATGTATGGGGATAGTTCAGAAGTGGTGTGTATCAGGGTAGTTCAGAGGGGATAGTTATCTTTTAGACCATCCCAGATATTGTCTGTTTGGCACCCTGTGTGTATTTTCATTCTCTCCGCAGGATGCTACAAATACAGATAGTTACATAGTATTTGTTTTCCTCTAGAAAGAGAGGAAGAAGAAAAACTGGAATGATCAGGTGAGATAGGGTACATTCATTAATCTGTGTCGGGTCCAGGGCCATGAGCCTTAGGAGGAGAAACCTGCATGATACAGCACCGTATCTGACTCAGCTACTGTACCAGCTCGCTTTAATCTGCGTGGCTTAGGTCTGTAGTCCCTGACCTTTTTGGCACAGGGAAAGGTTTCATGGAAGACATTTTTTCCACAGACTTCCGTGGTAGGGAGGATAGTTTGGGGGTGATTTAAATGCATTACATTTATTGTGCAGTCAAACCTCTCTGCTAATGATAATCTGTATTTACAGTTGCTCCCCAGTGCTAGCATCACCGCCTCAGCTCCACCTCAGATCATCAGGCGTAAGATTCTCATAAGGAGCGCGTAACCTAGATCCCTCCCAGGCACAGTTTACAGAAAAGTTTGCACTGCTATGGAAATCTGATGCGGTCACTGATCTGACAGGAGGCGGAGCTAATGTGGTGATGTGAGTGATGGAGAGCAGCTGTAAATACAGATGAAGCTAAACTCCCTGGCTGGCCACTCACCTCCTGCTGTGCGGCCGGTTCCTAACAGGCCACAGACCACTGCGGGGTTGGAGACTGTAGGCTTAGATGATACAATGTTGCAAATTACACTGCTAGATTTCTCCTCTTTTGCTATTAAAGACAATGACCATATCTTGGATAATATCCAGTTTGTGGTTGCTTTCAATTTCAGCTACTTGGCAAGTGTAGCCTTTATTTTGACCAATTTCTGTCATGTATTTCAGTTTCCAGTAGTAGAAACAGCTCCGTTATCACCCCTGCAAAACTTGTTTTCTTAGGACATATTAAAAGACAGACTTATGTACTTATGTAAAATGAACATCTCACCCTCAAAAGACCAGGTCGGGTGTCAAATGTGTGGTTCTGTCTGTCTCTCCTTCCTTCTCCACAACAGACTTTATAACAAAGGTTATAGCATTTTTAAGTATCAAAATTCATGACCAGCTTTAGTCATTCTAAAATCATGTTGCACACACAGGAGCTTAATAATGATCTGTCAGACTTTCCCCCCAATTTAAGTTGGAAAGGAGATAAGGACATAGATATCATTTACTGATGCCTCACAAATTTTGAGGAAACCAGAAGTCCTTGAAAGTCTGAAAACCCATTTAAGCAATTAGTATTCACTTGTAAATGTTTATATTTAAAGTTAAATAATAATATATATTAATATATATAATTATATATAAAGTTATATATTATGTATATTTATATATTATATATAAATGCAAACATATATAAATATATATTATATAAATATAACTATATATAATATATAATTATTATATATAATAAATAATAATATATTTAAAGTTATTTATTTAAAATAGATCATTTGAATTAGTTCATTTGCTGAGCTAAACATTTGGTAACATTTTTATAATTTAGGACGTTGAACATACCACAGGTTATACTCTTTATCTGGTCCTTTTAGGTAATCTGTGCCATGGAGCCATAAAAGAATTATATGGGAACTTTTCACTTTTCTTAAAGGACTACTCAGCTGTTCAAAGCTCAGATCCTTAACATATTTCCTTTCCATTGTAAATTCGTGCAGTTTAGGCAGGTCTGTAGCAGATGTTGGAGGAAGTGGGTGGACAGATTAAGTGGGTGTGGTATCCTTTCCCCTGAATTAATCTAGAAGGGAATTTTATAGCAAATTGTTTGAGGTCAAGGACGCTTTTATTCTTATTCCTTTTTTTTTTTAACCTGTAGTGCCTAGTATAGTGTTTCACATATAATATGGATGATGAATATTTCAGAAAAATACCCAGTAGCTCAATTATGACAGCTCTCTAATTTATATGTCCATGTAATCCATCATGCACCAAGTGTTTCTTGAACTATTAATACATGCTGGGGATGAGTCAGTGAATAAAACAGGTAAAATTCCTTGCCCTCATGGAACTTACATTCCAGTGTGTGTAGGGGAAGTGGGGGGAGGGGGTGGGGGGGGGACAAGGAACAGGCAGTAAATGATAAACATAAAATACAAGTGAATTCTGCGGACCTCATTCTGAAGACTTCTCTCTGTCTCATGGTTATCTCTATCGTTTGTTAGTCCATGTATAATGCAGGTATTTATTTTACTATCATTGGTATTCAGTCCAATTTGTATTTTATGGTTTTTTGTGTGGCAACTGAGTCCTTTAACCTAAACACTACTCTACATAGTGCTAGTCAAGGCTGCATGTTAAGTCTGTTTTGGATCCGGACTGCTATGCTTTAGTACTTTTAGACCCGTTTCAGGTTTGAGGTACCAAGAAACAGGCATTTGCCAAAGGTAAATTAATAGTCAAGCTGGAGTAACATTAAAAAAACTTTGTATAAATATGTTTGGGGTATTATTTGTGACTGTTTTGGTAAGCTGTGATTTAGAATCTGCTTCCCCATTTCTCTTAGTGAGCAGTGCACATATGTCGTGTTAGCTTCCTTAATACCCCAGAAGTGGGTTAAGCTGCTGTGAGTTACCCTTGTATCTATGAACATATCAGAAGTCAAATGTTTGATACAAGTCTTTTTTTTCCCCCCCAAGGTATTGACAGTCTGAACTGACACATGGTTAGGTATGGGTGAAATATTTGTCTTCTAGGTGAGCACAAGCCATGGTGTAGACTTCTGTGTTGCACAGGCATGCTCAGTTTAATTATTTGAATCATTTTCTTGGAGCCACTTAACTTTTCTGACCTCCGTGAGGTTGCTGTCCCATCTCAAAGTAACTGAATTGTAGTGGAACGTAGGTATCACCTCAAAATATAACAGTTTTAGTGGTCGTACAGTAGACAAGGCTCAATTTAATGTAAAATATTTGAGAACTAATTCTGGGAACAACTTTGTGTTAAGCACTGCAGAGTTTCAAAGAGAGGAAGACACAGTCTCGGCATTGAAGGAACTTAGTCTTCAGGGGATATAAAGTTAAGATAGGGGATATAAAGTTAAGATAATTATTGCTGTGGAGATTGAGAGGCAGGAGGGTGGAGATGGATCAGGAAGAAATTCCAAGAGGCAGTGAGGATACAAATCAGCATGAGAGGACTTTGAAAGCATCAAGTTGGAGTTTGTGGGACAGAAGTTCATTGAATGAATGCTGTCATTTTGGAGAAAAGGTGGGAGTAGAATCGAGGGCGCTGCTGATATTTTGAGCCTGGGCAACTGGCAGGATGGTTTTGTCTCAAAGGACATAAAGTCAGCAGGAAGAACCGGTTTCGAGGAAAGAATAATCTCACTGCTGTGTTGAACTTGAGACTCTTAAAATAATAGGAGCCATCCTGCCATCAGTTAGAAATGTGGGATGATAGCTTGGGTGATGGGGGGATTGCATCCTGAGATACAAATTGAAGTGGAAAAAATTAAATTGTACATGTCTATAGTGGGTAGACAATTTAGAGAAAATGGGAAATACTAGATTAATGTTATATTAATCTAGTTAGCAAAGCTTTGAAATTTCATTGCAATTATATTATGATTTGTTTTGATGGTGCATGAAGTCCCACTTTGAAATTAACTTCTATATTGTTTCCATTTGTATTTTATGCCTTTATTCCCCATATTTTTGAGATAGCATTTATTTAGTTATCAGAGCTATGCTCACATCTATCTAATTATGAATACTTTCTCCTTTTCCTTTCTGAATACCCTACCTAGGCCCAGCATTTTATTGTGCTACTTCTTTTGGTTACTTGTATATAGCTTCCTCGTAGTGGCCTTAGTTAACTCCTGAGTGTCCTTGCGTGAACCAACATGGTTTCTAGGTAGAGGGTGATATAGTGATTAAGAACTTGGGCTTTGCAGTCAAACAAAACTACATATGATTTCCTCCTCTGCCTGCATCTTTTTTTGTGTGTGTGTGAGACAGAGTCTCAATCTGTTGCCAGGGCTAGAGTGTCATGACATCAACCTAGCTCACAGCAACCTCAAACCCCTGGGCTCAAGGAATCCTACTGCCTCACCCTCCATGCCCAGCTAATTTATATAATATATAATATATATATATATATATATATATATATATATATATATATTTTTAGTTGTCCAGCTAATTTCTTTCTATTTTTTTAGTAGAGACGGGGTCTCGCTCTTGCTCAGGCCAGTCTCAAACTTCTGACCTTGAGCGATCAAGCCTCGGCCTCCCAGAGTGTTAGGATTATAGGCGTGAGCCACCGCACCCGGCCTCTCTGCCTGCCTTTTACTTGCTCTTTGTGTCTCAGTTTTCTTATCTGGTTCTCTTGAGGATTAAACGAAATCATGGAACGTGTTTCATACTGTTGGCCCTCAATAAATGGTTGGCGAACTGTAGTTGTAGGGTTGGTAATGATGACGACGATAGTAATATTCTGTCTAAAACTAATTTGCCCAGGTTAGGAGATGGGTCCAGGGTTCCATTAAGGTCTTCTGATCTCAAACTCATGCTCTTAACTACCTGTCTGTATTCTTTTTGATGTGTCATCATGATATTATAGGCAGCAGGCACTTTACCTTCATATAATAAAAGCAGAAAATTTTTATATTTGATAAGGAACTTAAAGAACCCCCTCTTCATTTTACAGATTAAAAAATAAAACCAAATTAGGCCCAAAGTTTTAAATAGTTTTTTGTTTAGCTGGCCAATCAGCCAGCAAATATTTACTGAGTATCTACTATGTGCCAAGTAGTAAATAAGCCAAACAAAGCCCATCCCTCTATAGAACCCTGGTGGTCTTTATTCATGTATTTGGTGGTGGGTTATTGGTAGGAGGCAGTCATAGAGTATAGTATTAAGTAAGGAGCATGGGCTCTGAGATCACACTCTGTGGCATTGATTCTCTTCACTAGTTGTAGGACAATGGGAAAATTGTTTAATATTTCTGAAGCTCAGTTTTTTCACCTATAAAATGTGACTACTAACATCCATCACATTGGCTTATTGTGAACATTAAATGAGTTAATACATGTAAAGCACTTAGGAAGATACCTGGCACTTAGTAAGTGCTCAATAAATATTACCTACTATTAAGATAGAAATATTAATAGTGGTGGTATTCCACCACAACAAGGAAGGCACATGCAAAGATATTTACAATAAGATGTGTGTTGGTTTATGATAGGGGAAGGAATGTATGGTAGAGCCAGATCTAACTCCCAGTTGGTTCAGGGTAGGTTCCAGTGTGGCAGTGCTGTTTTCTTTCTTGCCTTCTTTGTTTTTCTTTTTTTCACTTATTAACTTTATTTTGTTGTCCCAATCCTAGTGTTTTGTGACTTATAGTAGTTTGCCAACAAATATTTACTCAGAACTAGCTATGTAGTAAGCACTGTACAGAATGCTGGTGATGGAATAATCAATAGGATATAGATTTGGCCTTTTAAGGAATGCATATGTATGTGTATATAGTATGCACACACAGACACACACCTGTAAATAGAATAATTGTAACAGATGATGCTAAGCTCGCTAATAGGTATATGTAGAGCCTGCAGAAGGGAGCGATTGATTCTGATTTGAATGGGGGGCAGGAGTTATTAGGGAAGTCTTCATGGAAGACATGGCACTTGATATGTGTCTTGAAGGGCCATAAGTTTGTTGTAGTCAGGGGGCATTTTAGACGGGATCGGGCGCGTTCAGGGTGGCATGGCCGTAGACCAGGAGGCATTTTAGATCCGGGGAAGAACATGATCTGGGAATACCAAGGCATGGATTGGCATGGCTGGGGCACACAGCATAAGAAAGTAACAGAAGTGAATCTCTATCTTGCAGGT